>LR750886.1:0-234234 GCA_902729485.2 Mus minutoides
TTGTTTCTTTCTTCAGCCCAGAACGTTGTTTCTAGAATCCCCTCTAGGATTTGACAGACATGAATTCTTTTAGCTGGTTTATATCATGGAAAGTTTTTTTTGTATCCTTCAACTATGACAGATAGTTTTGCTGAGTTAAGCAGTCTAGGTTTCAATCTCTGGTCTTTTGAACTTGGGGTGCATTGCGGTGGGCTCTTCTAGACTTTAAAGACTCCATTGAGAAATAGTTGTTCTGATGAGTTTTCCTTTATGTGTGGAATTTTGTTTTCTCTTTTTTGCTTTCTGTGTCTCCTCTTTGTTTGGTATATTTAATGTTTTCACTATAGTATGCTGTGGGGAGTATCTTTTCTGAACATGCCTATTTGGTATTCTGTGCTTGTCTGTGCCTGGATTTGTTTTACCTTAATTTAGAGGGAGCTTTCTTCTAGGACCACATTGAAGATCTGGTCTGTGTCATTGATCTAGGATTCTCCTCCTTTACCTATGCCTTTAATTCACAGATTTGATCTCACTCCGATGTCCCACTGTTCTCGCATGTCTCTCAGTAACTTTTTCCCCATTCTTTGCTTGAGTGCTCCTGTTTCTCTACTTCATCTGCCTTACTGGATCCCCGTGAGTTTTCTAATTGGGTAATTGAGTTTTTTTTAGTTCCATCTTCATTTCATCCCACGTGCTCTTCACTAGTTCTCTTTACTGAGTAGTTTTCATATCTTGACTCATCTTTCTCATTTATTTCAGCTGTGTATTTGTGAGGTCTTTTTTGGCCACCGCTCAGGTGTTGATTTTTATCCTCTTTAAGTCCACTGAGCTAGTTTTCATGTCTTCTTTGAACTCCTTGACTTCATTGACCTGCATGAGGCTAGTTCCATCTGCCTATATAGTCACCTATGATTTTTATGGAGCAGGTTATGGGCTGTCATACTCTAGGGAGTACCAGAATAACTACAGAAGTGGTATAAAAACTCCCATCAGGACCTTGACCTAGGACTTTGTGGCCTTTCTGATCGTCTAGATAACATGGATATATATCCAAGTATAATCAGGTATTGGTTGCCAATATGTCTGTGGAGCAGGCTGGTCTCTTGTGCACGTAGAACTGCAAGCAGACTCCTGGAACAGCCCAGATCTCAGCTCCTGCATCTCTTTGGGGCCTGATTCAGAGCATCAACCCAAGCTGTCTGGATAGATCATGGGAAGATTTCAAATCCTATCTTCTGTCACTTTACTTCCACTGGTCTGGGGAGAATGCTGGCCTCAATGCTGTTGTAGCTCTCTGGGTTTTCATGACATGTGCACAGGGGCTGGGCTCAGGAGAGTGTCTAACTCCCACAGATACTATGATTTTTTAATGTTGATTTGTTCTTGTTTTTTGTTTTGTGTGTGTGTGTGTGTGTGTGTGTGTGTGTGTGTGTGTGTGTGTAGTACTAGGGAGTACTAACCTGTTGAACCCCAGGCTTCCCAAATGCTAAGGAAGTGCTCTGGTCTAGGTGTCACCTTTATTCAGCGTTGCTATGTGGGACAACTTTGTTCTTGACCTTACACTTTTGGAGACCGAACCAAAAGTACTGAGAGGGGTGACATCCCCCACCCCCAACACCTGTAGTTATTCCAAGGAAGGTTTCATTATAGTAAAGAGAAGGTATTTCCTACAAGTCAGGTTTTGTTTTCACATGTATGCAGCATGCACAGATATCTTAGCACCCAGACAGACAGGCAGAGGAGGCCAACTTCAATGAATGGACAAACTTCCACAGGATCTACCCCAGTCCCAAGAACAGGCTGCCTTCAAAGAGGCTGTGGGTAGTAATGTTGCTTCAGTATGACTTGTTTTGAGTTCATAGCACTCTTACCCAGGGTGGCAGGCCTGAGTGTCTGAGGGTAACCCCCTTGGGTTTAAAGTATGTTGGTGGCCCTTGGCACTTGTGGAGAGCCGTTGTTCTCATGAGTAGTGCTCAGTTTCCACCTGTTATTGTGCATTCATTCTCAGGGGCTGAGGCTGGGGGAAAATCCAAGAGCAAAGGAAACGATGTTTTCTATGTGAGGCAGACGTGCTCCAAAACCACATAGGGCGGTGCCTTGGCCAGTACGTTGTGGGGCCTGCCAATGGCATAGTGGACCCTGGAGGCTCGTTGACCTGCTGACTTCCCCGAGGCCACACCCTTCCGACTCAAGTAGACTTCCTTTGTGTTCTGACCTTGGAGTTCAGAGCTGAGCTGAGGTTGACTAAGAGCCAGAGAAGGGAATCCACGGTCACTCTAAGAGGCCTGTGCCACAAGGCAGTGTGAGCACTAGGGTCTATGTTATCCAAAACTGGTGTTCTGTTCCCATGGCTCTTGTCTTTTCACTCATGGGCCATGCGGGATTATCATGGTTTCCATCAGTGAGAGGCTGGGAGGAGGCAAGAATGGGGTATGACCCTTATTTAGACTCCATGAAGGTTGCAGTATAGCTAGCTGCTCAGTGCTATGTGGTGCAGTGATTGGGGAATTCTCCATGCCTGTGCCATGCCAGCTTTGTACTGTGACCTGTTTTCACAGGTCATTTCCTTGGGACAGAGTACAGGAATGGTAGCAAAGGCTATCCCTGCTCTCAGCTCTCTTCCAACGCTCAGAGCCACTGAGATGGAGAAGCACCCCCTCTTCAGCGCTGTCCTTACTCATGTGGGGTGTTAAGGTGTAGAAAGAGACTTACCAGGGCACTGGGCTGTTATTTATTTCGTGTCCCAGGATGCTACCAGGATTAAAAAATGGTGATACTGGACTGGGAAGATGACTTAGTGGGCAAAGGTGCTTGATACCAACGAAATCTGATGACCTAGGATTGACACCTAGAACCCATGTGGTAGAAAGAGAGATGACTGACTCCTTCAAGTTGTCCTCTGACTTCTGCTCTAGTGCTCATGTGCCAACACACAAATACATAGAATGGTGAAAGATTAGCGGTGCCATACTTTCTTTATTAAAGCAACCAATATCATAATGACATTACTGAAGACACTCCTCACAATCATCCAATAAAGAACACTCTTCTCTTAAGGTGTAGAATTTACATTTATTTCCATACAGATTACTCTTCTTTAAAATCCGTATATGTTATTATTGGAGAATATCACATGAGGACCAATGACAGGGTTCCTGCTGGTAAACAAGTTAAAATGCAATTGGAATTTTATTAACTTATATTTGACACAAGTATAAGGCTATTTTCATGATTATCACTTCCTTATCGTTTAAAGACAAATATTGCCCAAATATTCATGTTCTCTACCAGGTAAAGAACACAAAGGCAAGGCATTTAATTTTGAGGATCTTTTTCAATTGTCTCACATAGTAAGCTTACAATGATGGTTTAAGCATCCCTCTTTTCCTCTTCAGTATAAACATCAGCAATGTTACATCTGAAAAGTTCTTGCCCATGGATACCATTGTTTCTTTTTTTTTTTCTTCAACTTTTATTAGATATTTTCTTCATTTACATTTCAAGTGTTATCCAGAAAGTTCCCTATACCCTCCCCCCTCCCGGTCCTGCTCCCCTACCCACCCATTCCCACATCTTGGCCCTGGCGTTCCCCTGTACTGGGGCATATAAAGTCTGCATGACCAAGGGGCCTCTCTTCCCACTGATGGCCAACTAGGCCATCCTCATATATATATATATATATATATATATATATATATATATATATATATATATACAGCTAGAGACATGAGCTCAGGGGGTACTAGTTAGTTCAAATACCATTGTTTCCTAATAGCCAGCTTGCCCCTGGGGCTCCTGCTTTTCTTTCTTTCTTTCTTTCTTTCTTTCTTTCTTTCTTTCTTTCTTTCTTTCTTTCTTTCTTTCTCTTTCTTTCTCTTTCTTTCTTTCTTTCTTTCTTTCTTTCTTTCTTTCTTTCTCTCTCTCTCTCTTTCTCTCTTTCTTTCTCTCTCTCTCTCTCTTTCTTTCTTTTTGAATTAAACCACCAAGGAATGTAAATTTTATTAAAACAGTGACATAGGAAACAGCCTACAACAGTCAAGGAGAGATTACCAGCCCCACATTGACAGCTGGACTTGGAGGAGACATCACCCAGCCAAGTTTTAGAAAAACTATACCATTGACTTTTTATGGTTTTCATTTCTCTCTCTCTCTCTCTCTCTCTCTCTCTCTCTGTGTGTGTGTGTCTAGAGAATAACATGGGTGTTCCTTCAATCACTTTTAAAAAAAGGGCTCCTGCTTTTCAACTTAAGTGGGAAGGGCTTTAAAACTATATTCCAGACAATGGTTATTTCTTCTATTTGGAGAACTGTCAAAGAGCTAAACCTTAGAGCCAGGGCAAGGCTGCAGGAGAACAGCCTTGGGCTCTGCTGGAGGCTTAAGGACTGGAGTGCTGACTGGTGGTATTTGTGAGGGACTAACCCTCATCTGGAGGGAGGAACTAGCATTAAGTCACACAGGCTGGAATCTGCTTGGTGCCAGGGACATGATCCTGGGTCCCTGGAACTTGGCAATGAAGGGGCTGAGGGGGAGCAAAGGGTGTCAACAAGAAGCAAGTGAGTCACCATAGGTTGGGACAGGCACCCAGAGGAAACAGAACAGTGACAGAGGATAGGATGTACTGAAGACACGGTTGTCAAAAGGCCTCATCGAGGAGGTGACAATGGAGCTGATTGTAACTTAATCCTGACTGTGACATCCTGGAGGTGATGAGGGTAAACTTAGTCTGGTCCCAGAGGAGGAGGAGGTATACAGAAAGAACTAACGGTGTTGGGGTGAGGGACAAAGCCATGGCTAGGATCTAGGGGCTGGGCTCTTATATATCCTGTCTCATATAGTCTGTCGTACATATCCAATTCTAAGGTTTTTAAGGGGACCACTTTATTATTATACAGATGACTCCGCCAGCATGAAGTGTTCTGCACACCTGGTTTCTGAGACAGTGGAAACAAATTTCAAGTCGTGAATTCCATCGTGGACCAAATTTTCTGGATTGGCCTATTACATTAGTTTCAAATTAGATGGCTATCAAACCATTTTGGCTCTTTGTTAAGTTGATTCAGCCAAGAAATTAGCTCACCTCCTGACTTGAAAGATGAGAAGCAAGTAGCGGTTGCAGGCCAGAGGCTTACAGAAATCTCCCAAGGCCAGGTGGCTTTGGTAGCAGTGTTGAGATTTAGCTGTTAAAGGCCTGCTCTCCAGGCAGTGGTACCCCTGAGAGGTGACTGGTTAAGGCAGATGCTATCTGCATCCATGGGCAAATCTGGTGATGAGCTCATAGCAGAATGGGCTCTTAGGAAGTGCAGGCGAGTTGAGGAAGTAGGTCACTGGAGATGGGACCTTTGAAAGGCTTTGTCTTTGTCCCCGGATACTTCTTTGTTTTTGTTCTCTGCTCCCTGGATGCTTTGGGTGAGCAGCTTTCTTCTATGTGCACGTCTGCCACAGTGTTCTATGTCACCACATGACTAATAACAGTGGAATCATGGACTGCTGAGGCTGATATCAGGAGCCCAAATAAACCTTTCCGACCTTAAGATGATTTTTTTCCTGATTTTTTTTTTCACAGCAACAAAAGATAGACCACTGGAATGAACTCTGCGCCCTAGGCTTCCTCCATCTTTGTCCTCAAGAGAATATTAGAGTGGACCCATCACACTGGGCTTCCTGACACCCGATGTGGGTACTTGCATTTGAGCCTGTACTTTTGTCTTTTCCAGTCTCTAATTTTTTGAACTTAGCATACAAAGTAATGGATTTCAGTATGGAATTTGTGCATGTGTGCATGTGTGCGTGTGTGCATGCACACATCTGCAGAGTTGCAGTTACTCTGGGTTCCTATCCACTCCCCAGCCTTCTTTAACGTCTGCACCATCTTGGTGATCTTATTCAGGCTCCCACGTTGCCCTTCCTTCTGCCTTCATGACATACATATTCCACTGCCTTCTATTTTCCCCCACAATTATCTATTTCCTCCTCCTCTCTGAGTGTCTCTGTGTGCATGTCCTCGTGTGTGTATCTCTCTGTGTCTATGTAAGTTTAAATTTAGATTTAAATTAAGAAACCTCCATACTGATTTCCAAACTGGTGTCTCCAATTAACCTTCATATCAGTAATATATAAATACCACCCTTCCCCATCTTCACCAGCATCTGTAGTATATAAGTACCACCCTTCCACACTATATGTTTATTTTGATGATAATGTTTCTGAGTGGGGTGAGATGGAATTCCAAAGCAGTTTCAATTTAAATGTTTGTGATGGCTAAAGATGTTGAATATTTTTTAAAGTATTTATTGGTCATTTGTTTTTCATCCTTTGAGAGGTTAACTCGATCGTTTTGCTGTTTAGTTTTTGGAATTCATTGTAGGAGACAAGGATTTCGCCCTCTTCTTTAGTTTGAGTTTTGTATTTGTCTATCAGGCCATACACTGAGGCTCAGGCATCGTATGAGAGAGTCTGGAAGGGAGACTCTGAATAGTGTGGCTGGGGTAGAAAGGACTCGCAGAGCCGAGGCTTCCCACCCATCCCTTCCTCTGGGATTGGCTGGAGTGAAGCACAAAGAGCAAGGACAGTGTGTTGAAGGCACTTTTGGTGTCCTGGGTTTCTTTTGCTAATTCTGGCTTCTTTCCCAGGTTCAAGGCTTGCTTTGGAGACAAATTAATGAGGTCCATGGCAGGTGCAGAGTGGAGTTCAAATCTACTCTTTGAGAAGAGAAGCCCAGAAGAGAGTGGGTTCTTGAAGCCCCATGGAGGGTTAGCTGCATTTTACCTGCAGATGAGATGATCTGAGGGGCGAAGCCAGGATGAAGAGCACCCAGACTCAGAAGATGAATATTGTGCCTGCTTTGCCCAGACTCAGCAGGAGTATGTAACAATAATAAAGAGAAGATATGATGATATCAGAGAGTTCTGCATTATGTGCAACACAGAATGTAAAGATGATGAAACAGAACACAGATCTGGCTGGGGCTTCCAGGCTGTCCACACCTCTGTGCTAACAAGTTAGATGAGAACTTAGTGGCATGAAAGAGTTCTCCATGAATACTGAACAGGACAAGTGTTTCTGAGCAGAAACAAGACATGACTATCTGATGATTCTAAAGAGGGCAGGGGTCCCTTTAAATCAGACCCACCAGAGGCAAAGTAAGAGTGAGTAGGTATCTGTGTGAGAAGGTTCTGTGTCACTTTTGAAAGTCTGAGTTTATTTGCTCCACGCATAGTGTCAAACAGGTGGCTGTAGAACGGTACTTTTGTTTAGGAAGAATGACTTATGCAGGAGGACACAGGGCAAGGTTGGGGACAGGAAGAACATAGTCAATTGAAGAGGTGAAATCACCGTTTTGACCTGGGGATGGGCAGATGAAGATGTATTCATTCCTTTAGCTAGACCCGTGTACAGTCTGATTAGTCTCAGATCAAATGGGAGCGCGTGGCAGAGCCTCATGGGATGCGTGCCTCATGTTTCCACGTTTCCACTGAGTAACATTCAGGATTTGTGGTACACTATTCCACTCGAAGGCTGTAGATCTGAAAGCTACAGGAATGGGCCTGAATATGAGCAGAGCCTGCAGTTACTGTACTGCCTGCCCAGATGGAATTGCTCATGGGTTTCTCAGAACAGAGTCAGCTCCCCAGTGCCCCAGTGCAGGAATGCCCAGGCAGAGGGTAGCAGGAAGGCTCCAGTCTAGGACAGAGCTTAGACTTTATGGTCTTAGAGCCCCTTGTCCATTTGTGATGTGGCATGATTCTGTACATCCATCACAGCTACATCTAGCCACTGATAACCACGGGGAGTGCCCCAAAGAGTTAAATGTTTGCTTTCCTGAAGCCTGCCTCGTGCAAATGGCAGATCCACACAGCAGCTGACAGACTCGCGTGCAGCACGTGTCAGTACTGTGGGAACCGCATGCTAATCTGCTTGTCACGTGTGGTGGCCAGCTCTTCCCATGTGCTGAATTTGATTAAATTATCCAAAAAGCCTGACACCAAAATGCCTTGTGCTTTTAAAGTCAGCTAGTGGTTTATGTTTTGTTTTTAAGAGAAAGCAGCCTTTAGAGATAAGGGAAGTATATTTTGGTCAAAATTTACTGTCATTTAAAAGCTGTTATGAAACAGGGATAATTAGAGAAGTTGGTGGTGGTTAATTAAACTGAGCGAATGCTATGTCATCCCAGTTCTCAGCACAGAACCCTCTTGGCTTAGGGTGGTTGCTGGTAGGAGGAGAAGAAAACCCAGTTATTCGGAAAGAGAATTTTCAGATTCCGGATTTATGTTAAAAAGAGACACTTTTTGAAACTCTGTGCAAATGGCATAACATCTAGTACCAGATGTTCCAGAGTCAGGATCCAGGGACCCACAGATTAAAAGGAAGCCTGGGCCCTCTTGTGTCTAGAATAGATGGCCAAAAGAATATGGATGCATTTGCACCAAATCTCACTTATAAGAGGTCAAAGAATGTTTCAAAGAGTTTCCTTAGCGTTTTCCTGGTGCTTCTTTAGCACCAGGGACATTCCCACCTTTTAAACTTTTGCCAAAGTAGCCATTCTGAGTTCTGCACGTTCTCGTATTGACCAGCCTGGCTTCTTGGAAATTATCACTTCACCTTGATTCTTTGAAATGAACTTGCTAAATGCCCACATTCTAAGATGTCGTCTATCGCATTGGGAAGGAAAGACAATGACGTAGAAACCTTTAAAAACTCTCAATGGCTGGAGAAAAATCTCCGAGTCACAAAATGATTTGACATGCTACGTAAAACAAGCTCTAAAATTGTGTTTCCAGTCACACTAATGAAAATGAGCCCTTTTGTGGATTTCCTTTGCTGTTTCATCTAACATAAAATAGACTTCATAATAAAAGATGATACTGTCCAAGGGCATTTCGATTGGCTTGCTTCTCTTTCCACAGAGAGCCTTGAGCCACAGGCTCTGGTCACTGCTCCATGTCCTGGACGCACATCATATCCCATGATCCTCTTGAGTTCTGGTCAGAGGTCACATCCCATGTATCCCTTGCCTCAGGGATAATTGCACAAGTAGTTGTTAGAAATTCTATCTCATGGCTTTTTCAAAGGTGTCTATGCCACATGCATCTGAAGTTAGCAGAAGTTATGAACTTTGATGGGGTGTTTATGTCTGTCTTTAATGGAAATGGGAGCTCCTGTGTTTTGTTTCAGTAATTCCTGTCAAACTCCAGTGTATGTACTAAGTGTGTATAGTTTGCTCCTGTTCTGCCTTCCCTCCCACTATTCAGTCTCCTTGAATGGAGAACATGGAATAAATAGACCTTTCTCTTCTTTCTTAGAGTCCCAGACATTGTTAACTTATTACCGTATAGCATATAAAGCACAGGGACTTGGCAAGAGGGAAAGAACCAGAAATGGGAGTTCTCTACTTTTCTTAATTTTACAGTTTGTTATTTGGCCCAAGTGATGGGAAATTAGAGAGTCCATACATGAAGCCATGGCACAACACACATGATCAGGGTTGCACGCAGCATGTAGGATCAGAGTTGCATACAACATACATGGCCAGGGTTGCACATGGCATGTGTGGTCACAGTTGGTGGGGACGCCTTCTACGTCAGTGCTAAGCTTGCTTCTCCTGTTTCAAGTACAGAAAATCCCTGGTTAGGACAGCATGACACGCTATTTCCAGCTTTACATGGTGAGAAAGCCATATGTACTTAGAAGCCATAGCTTACGCTTCTGAGTTTTCCTCAGGCTAGTACTGCTTGGGGCAGTCTGTAAAGGTTAAACTTCACCTCTTGGTAAGTCAAGAGACAAATTAAGTACTGGCATTCCTAAGCTCTTCAGTGCAATAGATATTTTGAGAAAGAGACAGAGAGAGACCATTCTTGTTACAATATGTTGTTATATGTTGTATTTTACCATTGGTTTTTGTTGCCAAAAAACCTTCCTGTGCCTAATTTATAAGTAAGCTTTGTTGCAGGCCTAAGCAGAAACTACAGACATGGATTCGTGGGCTCCAGGTGTGCACTGGGGCTCTTGAAACACAAACCCTCAAGGATAATGGTGACCACTGAATTAGGAGAGAGGATTCCTGACTGGGTGCTGAGGATCCTGAGGTAACTTGACCTTCTCCCACTTCTGAGGTTCCAATGATGACAAATCAAACACAATTCCACCACTTTCCACCCTGGGGAACTGGTAAGTTGTTGTTGTTGTTTTTAATGCATCTTCACATACACTGGTAAAGGATTACTGATGGGAACTTGGGTGACTCCAAAACAGACATACTGGGAGGTCTTCAGCCAGAGATGATGGCTTCCTTGGAGCCATGTAGATGGCGTGCCCATCTTCCTGAGTCTATACACTCTAGCCCTTCCCTAAGACCTGTGCAGATAGGGCAGGGTTGCATACACATTGCTTAGTGGAGTGGCCGGGGTTTCAGTGACCCTCTGTACTCACTCCCAGGAGAGGATGTCGGCAGCCAAGGGGCCAGCTGTGAGGACCGTTCTCTCAAAGACACAGCTGGTCTTAGGAAGATGGTTGCTCTTCTGGGAGGACAGTGTTGTGCAGCGTCCCTCACTTTGAGACACTGACAAGTGTCAGGGGACAGCTGGCGCTGCTTCAGAGGGTGCCATAAATCACAACAGCCAGTTACTGTGCTCTTAACCTTCTGTGCTGAAAGTGCCACATTTTAGGCCTGGGTCTTGGCAGAACAAAGAATATGTGTAACTCAGTGGCACGTCATTCATTCATTCATTCATTCATTCATGGTTTGGTTTCTTAGGTCATGGATTTTCTTATTTTTTGTAGACCTGGCTGTGCTGGAACTCTGTAGACCAGGCTGGTCTCAAACTCAGAGATCCTCCTGCCTCTGCCTCCGTAGTACATGGATTAAAGATGTGTGTCTAGCCCTGAATGGTCCCAATCTTGTCGGTGGCATTTTAAACCACCCAAGTGATCTTTGTGCCTGTGTCAGAGCTCTGACATGAGAACACCAGTCACCTCTCAGTGCTTCATAGGAACACTGAGACTCGGAGCGAGGGTGGCCCCCAGGCCACTGCTCAGCTACAGCAGTGTATCTGTGAAGCCTGCCTTCCTGTAGCCACGGGTGCAAAACGTAGGGATTGCCACCAGGGTGGTACAAGCTGTGGATGACCAAGTCCCAGCTCACAGGCTAGTCATTTTGTCTGGATATTTCTATCAAGGTCAGGAATGCCAGTCAACAGCAAATGCAGGAAATTATAAAAGTTCAAGAGCAGCTGACGGTAAAAATCCTTTCTGGGATGTTTTGAGCAAAACAATCAAGGATCTAGCACTTTCCGGGGCTGAGGGGACCAGAATGGAATATGACTGGCAAGCCAACACCACCTCTCGCGTCTTGCACGTATCCTCTGAACCATGAGGGATGATCTAAAAATAGTGTGTGGAGCCATTCAACTGGCGCTCTTGTTTACTCTGGTCTTTGAAAAGCGTCAGTCAGAGCTGAGAATTTCCTATCACTTGTATTCAGTAGAGTCCTTTATTCTGGGGATATCAAAGTGTCCATCCTCATTGCTGAGAAGTAAATGACCAGGTCTTCTCTGAGGGTGAAGTGGCAGGGGTTGGGGTATAAACTGAGGCAGGGAGAGGTGAGATGGCCAGACTCCTGCTCACTCTTTCCTTTTTTTATTTTTTGGTTTTTTGAGACAGGGATTCTCTGTATAGCCCTGGCTGTCCTGGAGCTCACTCTGTAGACCAGGCTGGCCTGGAACTCAGAAATCCGGCTGCCTCTGCCTCCCAAGTGCTGGGATTAAAGGCGTGCTTCACCACGCCGGATCCTGCTTACTCTTAGGGTGGGCTGTTGCACAGATCTGCAAGATAAAAGGCCATTCTAAGTGGAACTGAAGGAAGACAGCGGTGGCCCTGGAGCAGCTAAGTAGCCCTGACAACCTAAAGATGGCCTTTCTGTGTGCAGCACAGGAAGCCTCTCCAATTGCTTCAGTCCTTTGCTTCATGAAGTTACCTGCATCACAAACAGCGATTGCAGAAGTTTGTAGCTTACAAACTTCTGAAATAAATCCTCTCCAAACTCCTGGGTTTGATCTCCATGCAATAACAAACAAACAAATACAAACAAACAAACAAACAAACAAACAAACAAACCTGCTCCAGATTGTCCAGGTATCACAAGGTCTAATTTGAGACATGAACCTACATAGAAAGCCTTTCTGGGTTTCCTAGAAGCCAATGCCAATTGGGGAAAGGGATGAGGAGAGCCGGCTTCCTCTGCTTCTGGGCTGGCTGCTTGCCGCGTTTACCTGGCACGGATGGATTCTGACACTCTCAGTTGCAAACCAGTACCATGTTCCTTTAATGTCACTCACAGTCATGGGTGACAGGTTGAAAGAATTTCTGCAAGCCTGGGGTCATCTGAAATTTCAGGAAAGCTTCAAGTTTGCTGAGCCTCCACTTCCCCAGATGCAGAGCTCTGGGCCTTCAGCTTGAGGGTACCTGGCAGGGAGGGGTGGCTTGGGGTGTCCTTGCATCTCCTGGCTCAAGCTGGGGACCACATCCTGCAGCTTCCTTTCCAGGACCCTGCACAGTTGAAGCAGCTTCCTCACAACGGACTCCACAGCCAGTCTCATTTGAGGGTCAGGATCCTTCAGACTTGTTAGCTTGTCCTTGACAGGAATCAAGTCCATCCCAAGTATGTATGTATATATATATATATATATATATATATATATATTTCACCCCATTCCCATTCCACTGGCCATTCTGAGAGTGAGGGTGGGAGGGGTTATTGATAAATAGAAGTGGACCAGCACTCACCTCAAGTTTTGATCGTCACTTCTTTAACTACACTGGTGGCTTGAATACTGTCTCCCTGACCACTCCAGCATAAAATCTCAAGTCGAAGCCATCACCAATTACTGGCCTATCATTACAGTGAACTCCCAACGGCTTCTTGTTCCCAGGTTCCCGAGGGCACCTCAGGATGGCTGTGCTCTCGCTTCCTCTCTGAGTCCCTTGCCTGCTAACCGCTGGAGCTATTTATCTTAATAAACAATCCGAAGTTGTAGTTTTACTTAAAACAAAGCAGAGACAGGATGCAGAGAGCAACATAACTGCTCACTGTAAAGGGCTGTTCTGGGAACGCTGGCTGAGTAGAGGTGACTGGGTCATGTGCAGGAGGTGATGATTTTGAAGAATTCAGCAACCAGGGGACTGAGTCTGCTACGATGATTAATGAAAATTAAAACAGTTTATTAAATTGTGCCACTTACTCTGTAATTTCATGAAAATAATAACAAATCATGTCAGGGCGGAGAAGTGCCGACATGGAAACAATGGCTTTGTTTCAATTATGGGATTAGGGTGAGTTTATTCTCTGATTTCTCTGGAATGTGGTTCATAGACTGGGAACAATGCTCTCCCCCCCCCAGCCCCCTCTTCAGGAATTAAATGAGGTAATTATTGTAAGGTGCATTTCCCTTTGTTTCTACCTTTTCTCTTACCTCATTGTATCCATATGACCTTGTCTTGGAGGAGTGATGGGGTGGGCCTGGGCTGATGGCATGAGCCTGGGCTAGACACTCCCCCTCCCTCCACCACAAGGCATGCTTGGTTTTCTTCTCTTTTCCTTTTTTTTTCTTGGCCTCTGACTATGCCAACCTCAGCCACACATAAACTGCAGCAGGAGACCATCCTCAGGGACTCACGCTAGGAACCATGTGCACCTGCAGGGTGAAGGTCTCCATATTGCTTTCCCGGAACTTCAATCCTGTCAGAAACAGCTTTGCTGTGTGACAGTTTATTGGGGGAAGGAAATGTCGCAGGAATTTTTAGCAGTTTGGTGTGTTACAGAAGTTCACATCTCCTCTCTGACACCCACTCAGATTTCCAGCCACAACGGTGGTCCGGCTCTCAGCATGTCCGACTGGGACTCCCACTCTGGGGTTCCGCAGTCATTCTGGCTTTAGCCACTTTGTGATGGACACTTTCCAAGTTTTCAATTTTGTTTCCTAAATCATTTGTGGAGAGGAAAGAGGGATTTTGATTTTGTTTTGTAAAGATGAATCATCTTTTCTTCATGACCCAGTGAAGGCATCTTTGAAAGTCACCTCTCCTGGAGAAGGCTTAGAGAGCGCCAGATTCCCTACAATCCTATGATCAGAATTGGAAAGGTCAAAATTCTGCTTTAGGGGGATTCTGAACACATTTCCTATTCTCTTGCAGGAGTTGTCCTAGAAAACTGACCTAGAAAACTGACCATTACAAACATAGCCTATGCTCTGGCCTCAACTCACGGATATAAAGTGGCCTTGGAAATACATCCCAGATACTGATGTTAGCATTGACTTTTAGCATTGCTATAGCAGAACCACTGGAAACACTCCAGGGTCCCCCAGTGGGGACCTGGCCCAATAAATTAAAGTTCAACCCAAGAAAGAAGCTCCTGATGTTCAGAGAGCGGGGTGCAGAGCAGAGTGTGGCATTTGCATGAACTGTCCCAAAGTGTGCCCCACCTTAGACGTTGTGCACAGAGCATTTCTGCATGTAGTGCAGACTGGTGAGCGGAGGAGCTGAAAGGCAGAGGAGGAGGAGGAAAGCCCAGGCTGCTGTGCTCCTTTCCAAGTTGTTTGTACACACACAGGCACGTCTTGCTGGGAATGCTAAGAGGCTTTTCCTCTTGGGAGGACCACTTTCTCATTTTCTTCCATCTGCATTAAAAGGGGGAAATAATTTCCATGCCTAGATCTCCCACAAGCCCCCTCCCCATTCTCTCTTAAATTGCTTCAGGCTGCCGTGAGCAAATTTCAGGCTTTGCTTTTCTTTTTCTTCAGCTGCATATTCTCTGGGGCTTTGCTTTGGATTTTTTTTTTTTTTCTGGCTGAGAACTCACTTTATCACTCCATGTGCCACCTGCAAAAGGTGGCAAGAAATTTAAAACACCAACATCAGAAAGCTGATCTCTACTGACCCCCACCCCAAGAGCTTGAGAGGGGACATTTCCATAAACTTCAGCCTTGTGAAGGTGTCTTGGATGGGCTGGGTGTTGGTTGAGCTTTGAAGGAGCTTGGGTAAGGGACCTGAAGTTGTTTACCTGGATAAGGAGTACCTGGTATGAGTGATGGGCCAGTCAGTCCTCACACTCAGGTACAAACACATCCTCTTCATTTGTCTGCATCCTGTCACACCTGGTGGAGCATCTGCTTCCAGAGTTACCCACACTGACACCAGCCCCCCCCCCCCCCCCCCCCCCCCCCCCCCCCCCTCCCTTTCAATGCGATCAATAGCATGCTGGATCTCATGGCCTCTGCACATCTAAAAGGTGCTTCAGCCACTGCTGCACTCCTTGAGTTCAATGGCCATAAAGCCATCCCCAGGATGCTGGGCTTGAGATCTATAGAAACGCCGTTCATTCCATACCATCAGCCAGATGGAATGCATCCTTCCAGTTTTCTCTGTGGTCCGGAACTACATGTACAAAGGCACAGGATGTTTTCTTCCCTTAAACAGAAAAGGAGACAAAGTTTGCTGGTGTCATTTGCTCTGCTGTTCAACTCTGACCTTCTCAGGGTCAACAGGATCTAGCTCATTCTTTGTAGACAGTCTGGTAAGTATTCATAGGCCTCACTGTAATTTATTTTCAAACCTCTTTTTTCCCTTCTTTTGCCTTTTCTCTCTTCTTCCTTTTGTATTTTTTTCCTACTTTCATAATTTTTCCCTGCCTCCCTTCTCCTCTCCTTATATTTCCCCCAGGCCTTACAAATATTTTTCTACCAAAATCCCTTTATCTTCTAGGCTGCACTGCTGGCCCCAGTGGAGCCTGTAAGGAGGAAGAGGCATCTCTCGAGACACTTACTGCCAGAAAACTGCTGTACACAGATCCACAGTGACTCGAAGGGGAGTGCTATGTCCTCGAGTTCACAGCTGCACCCCTTTCCACAACACATCCTCACATATTAATATCAGTATTTATACAAGATCAGATTCCTTGTGAGTGTATATATACACACATTAAAATTTAATAGCTTCTGTCAAATTATATTCTAGACAAAGCTCTACCACGACAATGCGTGCAGCTCGCTGCCCACACCCTCAATAGCATGGCTTTCTCCTGTGAAGATAAATGTTGCAAAAAATAGTTTTATTGTTTTATTATAAAATGAAATAAGCTCATTGCCAAAAATCTCCAGAGTTCCAGTAGCTTAAAACATCTATTGTTAACACTCAGCTCCTAATCCAATGTTTCTTATGTCTCTCCACAACAGTTCTTTGCTATACTCAGCACTGGGTCTGTAGCCTCTTTCAGGGTAACAAGCTGGGGAGCACGCTCTACCTCTCACCATCTCTTGGTAGTGCAGCGGTCCATCGCCGCCTCACCTCACTTTGCAGGTGTACGCCCCTTCTTCGCCCGTTTGCCCCTTCGCCCCTTCGCCAACCTTTCCTTTCCATTCAGTATGTGAGGCAGCCGCTCTATTCAGGCATCGTTTCTGTCTGTGCCCCCTCCTCAGTCAGGATGGTTGGCTAGGGGGCAGGAGGGGGAGGCTTTTCTAACCTCCTTTTGTTACGTTGAGAGCTTTCTTCATCCTCTGCTCTCCTGCCTTCTGCATGGCTTTCCTGCCAAGGTCTTCACGTTCATTTTCCTTGACTCATTCTGAGCTGCCGCTGGTTCACTTTTCCCAGTTCCCTTTTCAGTGTAGTGTGAGTCCTTAATATTCTTTATTTCTAAACTATTCATGTATTTTAAATTGGCAAGATTGTATATATTTTCTATGTACAACATGATGATTTGAATATAGTTTTTCCACTTTCTTGAAGAGACCACTGAGGTTGTTGACATGAGGTTTTTTCTTTCCCTCCCCCTTCCCTCCCTTCCTCTTCCCCTCCCCCTTCTCCTTCCTCTCTTTCTCTTCTTCCTCCCCCTTTTTCTTTTTTTTTGGTGCAGAATTTTATTGTGATAAAATGTTCATGAATTTTGCTTTAGCCAAACACCACTCATTTCCCTGTGTTGTCTTTTCTTCTTTCTCCTCCCTCGCTCTTCCTTCCCTCCCCCTCTAAGCCCCCTCATCCTTCTCCCACCCATCTCCCTCTCCTTTGGTTCTGGGCAACACACCCAGCGCTGTGCTCCTGCTGAGCAAGCACTCCTTGGCCAGGCAGCCCTCAGGCCTGTGGTTAGAATCTTTCAGATGCTAGTTTTGAGTTCTTTCTTGCTTCAAGAGTCATCAATATGTGTGTTCCTTACCTTAAACAACAGGGACTTTGGGGAGACATCTTTCTTTTACTGGTATCTGAACTAGCACCAGGTAGTCCTAGGACTTTGTCTGACATGTGTACATCTGAACATGGGGGACCCTTGGAAGGCTTGTGTATTCTGGGCCTGTCAATCAGGTTAAAGTTGGTCAGTAGTTTATTTCAAATATATATATTTTAATTTTGTTTTACTGCTTTTCCCATCTGTTTTAGTAATCACTGAGATACGAATTTAGAAAAAGTAAAAGTCAAACTGTCACTGGGTAGTGGCGGCACACGCCTTTAATCCTAGTACTCAGGAGGCAGAAGTAGTTAGATCTCTGAGTTCGAGGCCAGCCTGGTCTACAGAGTGAGTTTCAGGACAATCAGGGCTACACAGAGAAACCCTGTCTTGAGAAAAAAAAAAACCCAAAACCAAAACCAAAACTAAAACCAAAGCAAAAACCAAAACCAAAACCAAAACCAAAACCAAAGCAAAAACCCAAACCCAAACCAACCCCACCCCACCCCACCCCACCCCACCCCACCCCACCCCACCCCTCCACGTCCAATTGGTCTGTTTCATCTGAAGCTGTCAGCGCTTCCTCACATGTTGTGAGCTGCTGTCTGAGCTGTGGACCATGCCATCCCGACACTGTGAGGAGATGCTCTTTACCTTGGCCCAACCTCTTTGCTTACCTCATTTGCATGTTTCTTATGCAGCGTTTTACATTTCCCTTTGATGGGTGTCAGCCTTATACCCCGGTTCCCCAACCTTACCTTGTCATCTTTTTCTATCTTTTAACTCACACTGTGTTTCATGCTCATGGCTTGCCTTTCTGTCTTGCCTTCTGTCTTCCCGACGACTTACTTTGGGAGTCTGTTAACCTGAAGCCCGATGTCTTGCTATTTGTCTTCTCCTTGCCTCGTTTTTTCTCTTGGTCCTCTTCATTCATTTCTCCTTTTTGGTGGATGCGATGATTACCGACTCAGTCAGTCAGCTCATTTCCCCTTCATTTATCTTCTTAAGGCCGCGGTGTGCTCCTCTGGTGGTTGCTTTAGTTTATAGTGTAGCTGGACATCTGCATCAATGGGTGTGGCATCTTCAGATTGAGCCAGCTGCAGGCAGAAAATGTTTGAAAAATAATCACATCACTATGGAAAGGGTACAGTCCTTGCTGATTCACCTAAGAGGAATACATTCAAACAACCATGTTGCAATTACATTGTAGCAAGAATGGGTGTGGTTTTGGGGTTATTTTAATGTTAGTATAGCACATGTGTATAGTTTATATTAGAATAGAATGCCATTTTAAAAAAATTGTTTTTAAAATCTGATTTTGCTAGATTATGCTTTGAAGGACGATTAATAGATGATCCACACCAAGATAACATATCTCCCTTGGGATGTGCCCCTTGCTGCAGATACTTGGTGCCTGGGCCATGACGGAGCTTATCTGACACACTTTCACCTGCAGCTTTGAACTCTGCTGGGAAGAGGTGCTGAGGCTGGTGTGGTAGGTGCTGGGTACTTTCCTTTTTAGAACACCAGCTTTTACTTCTCAAGGCCTCTATCTTGGTGTTTCCTACTCTCTTCCAACCCTTTTATTGGGACACATGGAGACAGCATCATATTTAGTTTTGTTCTGCTGCATAACACTGAACCAAAGGCATCCCATGTTATCCACCTTTTCTGTAGTTTCCTCTGGGATACTATTAGATATTATTTAAGATGTTAAATTCTATTTTCTCTCCTAATTGTTTTTTTTTTTTAATATATTTTGCCCTGATTTTTACTTCTATATTTATTTTTATATTTAATTTTTTTATGTGTATGCAGGTGTGCATCTAAGCATGCAGGTGTGCATACACATATGTGTACGTGTGTGTGGTGGCCAGGAGTCAACCTCTGGTGCCATTCCTTAGGAGCCACCCACTTTGTTCCATGGTTTCTTGTTGGTCTGCACCTTGCCTAGTAGGCTAGGCTGGCTGGCTGCATTAGACTCTTGGTTTGGTTTAGAGTCCAAGAGCAGAGGAAGGGACACTGACACTGGAATTCTGTTTTCTCCAGGATCCCACCAAGTGTATGAGAAGATGCTAGCTATAAGCTGCTCTGCTAGGTACCTGTTTGAACAAATAAATATAAAGTTATCATCAGTCTGTAGCTTGGGCTGAAGGTGTCAGAACTGACCAAGGTGGGGCAATGCCTTTTTTTTGGCAATTGTCTGAGTTATCACAAGTAGTTATACTAGGGCCACCTATGCTCTTTGGCATGACCTTAGAATCATGACAGTTATTACAAATTACATATCTGTGGCTACTACCAAATTCTCAGAGGGGTGATTCTAAGGTCCCAGACAGATATCCCTGCTTCAAGGAGCAGACTGGGGAGAAAGGTCCCCAGGCAATGCTGCTATTGATGAAACATATCTGTGCAGACATCTAGTACAAAGTTTTCCTTTCCCAAACATTTCCTGCCCTGCTGTGGGGGAGTAGATCCCCTGAGATGCATTAAATACATGCTATGCTGGGAGGCCCAAGACTCTCAGTGGCCCCGAGAGGCAGAAAGTGATCTGGGGGAGGGGGTTACTGGGTTCCCAATCACTCCTGTTCCCCCGACACTGTGACATTTTATGAGGAGTTCACACTCAGACATGTCAGAGCTAAATGGTGACAGGCTGATGTGGTGTCATTTGCTAATGTCTGAGGTTCTTTATTGCTATAGATATACACATGTGAGAGACAGTTCAGGCTCCCAGCTGCCTGCTCTGCTTGGCATTTAGCTTACTGGATGGTGGACAGAAAGCTCATTCCTTTCATTAGCTGCCTTCTGAGCAGGCTTGGCCTCCATCTGATGTCATTGATGGCTTCTCAGACATTGTTTGAACTTCTGTTCTTTATATTCTCTTGCTACTGCTTGATCTAGGCCATAAGCTTGGTTTTTTTTTTTGAAGACAAATGTTTCAAGAGAATGACTCATACATTGCTTACATTAAAAACATATAATAGATGCTAGATTTGCATCACTGAAATTAGATTCAAATTGACTGTGGGAGCCTCTGTTAGAATTGAAATGAAACAAAACCCCTTTTGGATTGTGTAGAATATAGAAAGTGGGATGCGTTGAGCTTCCAGGTCTTCCAAGGTGTTAGCATGGTCAGCATCTCTGGCCATGGCTGACTGATTCTCTGGAGAAAAAGCTCAGATGTTGAAGCTCAGGAAGTCATCCATGCTCAGGATGTCAAGACCCCTTTCTCAGAACTGTTGGCACTGTTGGATATGGGAGCCTAGGGTCCCAGGACAGAGACCTAGACTCAAGCCACTTGTTTCTGTTTTGAAGGCTTTGGCCTCTCCTTCAGGGTCGCACATTCTCTTATTCCTGTTCTTTCCTAGCTGAGTTTCTGGGTCTAGCATCTAAGGATTGCCGACCCTGGACCTTGCTGTGAGCCAATTGTCTCTATAGCCATCTACATACAACACAGCTCCACCAGACACCCACAGAATCTAGATCTCTAGATTCAGTGGTTTGGGCTGGTCAGGACCCACTGGAGAGGGTCACAAAACTCAACTTAAGAAAACAGGATGCAGATAGAAATATGTGGAATGTTTGGTATTTCCAAGTTCAAAACAAATTTGGTTCAGTGAGTTAAAAAGGTACATGAAGACTTTAGAGTTACAGATATGAACTGAGTTGCATACATTCATCCCATCATACACTTTTTTTTGGGGGGGGGGTGCAGTGAACTTTATTGATGGTATTCAAGAGAGTTGGGAGGGCTCCCTAGGCCCCTCCTGTTATTATGGGCATCTGGGGTGGAAATTGTGAGAGAGATGCTCAAGTGTTGGGGGTTGAGTTGAGTCAGGGACTCCTTAGCAACCAAGGGCCTCTCTCTTGTTCTCAGTGTCCTTGCTGGGGTGGGTGGTCCAGGGTTTCTTACTCCTTAGAGGCCGTGTAGACCATGAGGTCTACCACCCTGTTGCTGTAGCCCTATTCATTGTCATACCAGAAAATGAACTTCACAAAGTTATTATTGAGAGCAATGCCAGCCCTGGCATCAAAGGTGGAAGAGTGGGAGTTGCTGTTGAAGTCGTAGGAGGCAACCTGGTCCTCAGTGTAGCCCAGGAAGCCCTTCAGTGGGCCCTCAGATGCCTGCTTCATCACCTTCTTGATGTTGTCACACTTGGCAGGTTTCCCCTTCAGCTCTGGGATGACCTTGCCCACAGCCTTGGCAACACCAGTGAATGCAGGGATGATGTTCTGGGCAGCCCTGATGCCATCATGCCACAGCTTTTCAGAGGGGCCATCTACAGTCATCTGAGTGGCAGTGATGGCATGAACCGTGGTCATGAGCCCTTCCACGATGACAAAGTTGTCATGGATGACCTTAGCCAGGGGGGCTAAGCAGTTGGTGGTGCAGGATGCATTGCTGACAATCTTGAATGAGTTGTCATATTTTCCATGGTTCATACTCATCACAAATATGGGGTCATCGGCAGAAGGGGTGGAGATGATGATACTTTTGGCTCCACCCTTCAAGTGGGCCCCGGCCTTCTCCATGGTGGTGAAGATGCCAATAGACTCCATGACATATTCAGCACCAGCACCACCCCATTTGATGTTAGCGGGATCTTACTCCTGGAAGATGGTGATGGGCTTCCCGTTGATGACAAGTTTCCCATTCTCAGCCTTGACTGTGCCATTGAATTTGCCATGGGTGGAGTCATACTGGAACATGTAGACCATGTAGTTGAGGTCAATGAAGGAGTAGTTGATGGCAACAGTCTCCACTTTACCAAGTGGAGAGCAGATGGCAGCCCTGGTAACCAGGTGCCCAATTTGGCCAAATCTCTTCACACTGACCTTCACCATTTTGTCTACGGGACAAGGCTGGCACTCCACAAGAAGATGCGGCTGTCTCTGGAACAGGAAGGAGCAGAGAGCCTCCATCATACACTTAACAAGGGTTAATCACGTTAAGGTCCTTATGTTAGAGGCCTGGTCCCACATCTCTGCTGCTACTAGTGATGGTTTGTTATGGATAGACCTGGGGTTAATTATATTTGACGTTAATTCTGTTCTCCTGTGAGGGGCTGCAAACAAGGAATGAGTCAGCATTTGGGTGATTTCCTGTAAACCTTCCCACCTTAATTTATAAATAAAGGTTAGAGCCGGTGATTGGGCAGAGAAAGAGGGGAAGGTGGAGTTGAAGGTTTTGGGAGAGAAAGAGAGAGAGGTGGAGGAAGAAGGAAAGTGGAGCAGAAGCCCCTGACCTAGAGAAACTGCAAGTTATAAGGGGTCTCTTAAATGGGAAAGATGGTAGAATAGCAGTCGATCAGCCCAACCTAAGCACACAGCATGTATTCATATTAACTGAGTTGTGTTTTCATTGCTGGGCTTATTTGGGTTGGAGATTTACTGTAACAATGGTTGAGCCTTTGGAAGATGGAACTTCTAAAGTGGAAGTTCTATGTTCTTAGGAGTGTGTCTTTGAAGGGGATTGTGGTGTAGATGGTCGCAGAGATGGAGAAGTTGCTACATGTGTGGGAAGTTCTGTTATGTCTTCCCATACTTGATGGCTAGATCCAAGGAAGAAATATGTGTATATGTGGACTGAGAGGTCTGGGTTGAGTATGCAATTGGAGAATCACTTTTCTTTGATTTGTTGCCAGATTGACAAAAATGAATGGAGAATAACTTTCATAGGAGATGTAATGAAGTCTCTACAGCCGGACATGAGCACAAGAAAAATAGTGATTGGGAGAGAAGAAACCATTTTAGGAATCATAAAAATGTAAATGAAAACCTGAGAAGAATGTGAGAGAAGGATGAGCGTGGGATAGAGAAGTAGACAGAAGTCTGGCAGAATGTGAGGTGGGGGAGGGGAAGGGAGGGGGAGAGTCTGTGGGCAAAGGAGGCCATTTCTGTTGAACATTGGTACAGAACGGAGGAAGATGTTCACTGTGTTCTTCATAGATGGCCTCTAACTTCTCTGAGCAGGAGAAGGTTGTCTGATGCAAAGGAGCTTCAGAGATTTGAGGACAGGAATCCTGGGCATCTGGCCAGCATGATGTAGAAGGCAGGATGAGATAATCTATGTAATATGCTTTGAGTACTGCCTGGCAAGATTAAACCCTCAATAAATGTTGCCAGCTATTATAATGGTACCAAATTGTTCAACCCTGTGGAATTGTTTTTCTTGAACAGTGATTAACATCTGGGATATAAGCACAAGACAGTTGGCAGATGTATTGTTTCTGAGGGGATTTTTGTCAAAAAGGGAGATGGAGGAATGAGAAAACTATGAAGACCGGCAACCGTGGCAGAAATGCTGTTCTGTTCAATCTTCAGTGGATTAGAAACTCAAACAAGCAAAGACACAAAGAGCTTCTAGATAACAAGAAAGTGGGCGGTTCTTGAGGCAGTGAATCTGGTGGTGTTAGAACATGGATGGAGTGGGAGTGACTGAGGGAAAGGAACGGAGAAAAGAAGGGAGGAGAGAGTGGGCATCGAGAGCCTGGCTTCAGGAACACAGACAGCGTTCTGGAGAGACCATGGGCACAAGTGGTAAGGAAGTGACGGTCCCTGGAAACAAGCTGTTTAAAGGACTGAGAACTCACCCAGGATGATGACGGGACTTGGAGAAAAGGGGTATCAGGCAGGTGCTGCAGGCAGTAGGAGTGGTCATCAGGAATGGGTGATACATCTTAGCCCTGTCCGAGTTATCCAGAGAAACAGAACCACCACAGGAAAAACAGACTCAGAGACATGCAAGCATGCAGACACAGACAGACAGACAGACAGACAGACAGACAGACAGACAGACACACACACACACACACACACACACACACACACACACACTTGCACTCACCCTCACAGACATGGAGTCTCTCTATAAGAATAGGATTCAGTGGCTATGAAGACCGAGATGCCTATGGCTTATTGTCTATGGCAGAATTGGAGAACAGTAGAATTCAGCCTGAGTCCAAAAGCCTGAGAGCAGGGAGTGCTTAGCAATCTTGGGCAGTTCCTGTGCTGGTGAAGTATAAAGCAATGCCATGCTACACCAGAAATCCTTCTGCTTGTGACCAGCTTCCTTTCTTTTTCTTTGGCACGTTGTGAGCAGAGAGGCCTCTTGTTAAGGGTTGGAGTCCATGCTATTTGGACTCTCTAGCCTCCATAAATCGTGAATTAAGTAGACTTCTCAGCTTTTAGATACCTTGCTCTGACAACAGAAGATGGACTAAGACACACTACCTATTCCAGATGTTCAGAGCACTGAGTGGGGCTTCATGGACGCACACAAGAGATGTAGGGAGGCCTGATCACAGTAAGACAAGGACATAACACGGGCGTTTGGATAACTGGGCTTGGTAGAACATTGTTAAACAGCCTGTACAAGGCCACCAAATAGCATCCATTCCTGGGATTCAGGCTATGGACAGCATGAAGTGGAGCTGCTAACACTTACTAAGATAGGACAGAAGTGGGAGGGAGCAAGTACAGTATGTCAGTCACAGGCAAAGAACTGCTCACTAAACAGGCAAAGAACTGTTCACTAAACAGGCAAAGAACTGTTCACTAAACAGGCAAAGAACTGCTCACTAAACAGGCAAAGAACTGCTCACTAAACAGGCAAAGAACTGTTCACTAAACAGGCAAAGAACTGTTCACTAAAAAGCAGTTGTCTCTAACGCACACTAAAATAAATCCTCCCGCTAATCTCACCCAGAAATCAGGCCAATCAGACCACACTCCTGCATTCTCTGTCCTGGACAGAGTTAATACCAAAATGCTGTGTCTTTTCAGCAACCACAGGGATGAATTCTCTCCCTCCTCCTTGAGGCTTCAGGCAGAACCTGATCCCTTCTCTGCTGCTAAGACACAAAACTCCCTTGAATCATAGCTAGTCTTTATCAGAGCCTTCTAGTACATAGGCTAAGTCATAGAGTATGGAACTTACCTCCCATAAAGATAGAATCTCTCCTTTATTCTTTGGAACTGAAGGGTCTATTTCTTCCTCAGAGACCTTATTGCTCTATCAATGTTGTAACTCTCCTGATTCTTGGGAACTGAAGTGCATTAAAGCTTTCCCCCTTAAGGACCCCTACCACAATATTCATGACAGCTAACTTTCCTAATAAGGCTCCAGTCTGAAGGGTTACTTTGTCTTGGCTTTCTTCCCATGAGCCTATAATACACTTTGTCTTTAACAATGTTAGTTTTGTGGAAAATATCCTACTCATTCCACCTTTCTTGATATTCCTGGTCATTCTGACAACCTTATCAATAGGATTTATTGTCACAAACCTGAGCCTTGGAAACCTGACTAGGGTGACGACGAAAGGGCAGGCACACAGACACATGTACTGAGAAGCTGTGACTGGTGGGCTGTGTGTTCTGATGGAGATGCACCAGCAGATTGGAGGCTCCGCATATTTATTATACACCACTGGGCAAGGAGGTAGCTTTGCTGTATAGATCTGAACATGGAGGAGGTGGGTGAGCTAATACAAATAGGAGGTCTCTGCAGGGGAGAAGGCTCTTGCTGCAGTCTTCCTGGGAGAGGAAGCTACAATCGACAGTGTGTGCACACACGGGGTTTTCATTGGTGACATCTCTACTTGGACTAGGTGAAGGCCATGGGTCTGAGGCCTTGGGATCGTCATGTGACATGCAAGTGCCACATTCGCTCACAATGTCATGTGCTCCCCACAGTAAGCACATTTCTATGATGAAAAAGTAAGGCTCAATGGCATTAAACAATTTGTTCACATGTTATAGAATTATTAAATCTTGGAGCCAAGATTCAAAACTAAATTTCTCAGGCTCAAAGGCATCAGTGCTCCTTACATTTACTAAAAAAAAAAAGTGGAAAAAAAAAAAAAGATTACGAAGCATCATTGCTTACACAGTGCCTCAAGACAGAGCTTCAAGCTTTGGAAACTTACCAGGAAGAAGAGAAGTGGAAATAGGTGTGTGGAGAGCAGGCTGGATCCACGCCAGTATCAGTGTCCTGGGGGGAATCTCCTCTGGTGGTCGGGCCATGGCAGACATTTCTAGTGAAGCTGGTAGAATATGAAGGCAATACTCGCTTCATCTAAGCTGTAAAGCACTTGACAGAGGAATAGACCAGGATCTCTCCTTCGAGAAAGGTCTGTAAAGACAGCCCAGGAGACAGTGCTTCTACATGGGCATGCAGAAGGGGCAGAGAATGACTGGGTGCCCATCAGAACATGGAGAAACTCTGCAGAGCTCATCCACACTGGCACAGCCTTGAGACCATTAGTCCTGGATGCTCACAGGCACAGATAGATGATCCTACTTTTGCAGCTTGGGTACCTAAGCATGAAGCCAGCGAAGAGACCTTGGGCTGCCCTGAGCCTACAGCTTAGGGCTGCAGAGAAAGTTGATGATACCAATTCAGAGGAGACAAGCTGACAGGAGTTACATGTACAGTTTACCCATTCAAATGTCAGAGGTGATGGCCGGGGATCTGTAAGATCAGACGTGGGTGTACTATTTGTGGGTGTACATAAAGACTGAAGAGATGAGAAGGTATTTGAAGTCAGGCAGGTGACAGACCCCAGGAAACGTGGAGTTAGAGACAGGACAGTTTTGATCAGACATACTCTGTCATCCTGTGGCATGAATCCGTTCTAATCCACAGGCTGGCAACTCTGGACCCTGCCTGGTTTGATCGGTGGACGTAGCTCCAAACTGCCTGGACAGGGAAGGTGTTTTCCATTTGTCAAGCATCTCATAGCTAGACAGACCAGCTAATGTGTTTGACCTGCCTGGGGTGATCTTCCTGTTGATCTTCCTGTACATCTTGGAGCATCCATCAGCCTTGCCCTTGGGTTCATGCACTGGTCCAACTACAGAACAGCACCATTCCTCTCCCCCTGCTGCATCCTCTCTGAGGCCAGGAAGCCCTGCATGACATAGGAAGGGAGCCAGAGCAAGATGAAGACAGACTTGGGCAGCAAAGACTAAGCCTGCTGGAAGTTGACCTGTACTGCAGTGAATTAGTCAGGGTGCTCTAAAGAAACAGAACTGTTAGAGTAAATATATATTAAGGGGAGTTCATTAGATTGGCTTACACAGTGTGGCTCTTGTTGTCCAACAGTGGCTGTCTCATACTGACAGTCCTCAACGCTGGATGCTTTGGAGGTTCCAATTTGGTGCTAAAGGCCCGGAGGATTCTTGGAGAACTGCGGATCTTCAGTCTACTTTGGGCATCTGAAGAAGTGGGTTCTAACATCGGGGAAGAACCTGCCAGTGAGAGTGAGGGCAGCCGGCACACAGTGAAAGTTTCCTTCTCCTACGTCCTTTCATTTGGGCCGCCACCAGAAGGTGCTGCCCACGTGGAGGGTGGGTCTTCCTGCTTCAAATAATCTGATCAAGAAAATCCCTCACAGGAGTGTCCAGCAGCTTGGGCTTTTAGTTGATTCTAGATCAAGTTACATTGATAACTATGATTAGTCATCACAGGCAGGCAGATCCTGCGCAGGGTTTACCAGCGTCACGCTGCTAACTGTACAGTTTGGCAGGACCTACTGAGTAAGGCTGGCAGAGAACCCCAGGAGCAACGGCTCCTTCAGAATTCCTCAGTTTTTCATTTTATCAACACATAGCTGTGAGCACTTACACGGAGCCACGTGAAACTTTCATATCTGGTGCCAAGAAAGATCAAAAGAGATGGTAGCGTTTCTTTCTCTGTGTTTCTTTGATTCTTTTTGTTTTGTTTTTGTTTTTTGTTTTTTTCGAGACAGGGTTTCTCTGTGTAGTTCTGGCTGTCCTGGAACTCACTTTGTAGACCAGGCTGGCCTCGAACTCAGAAATCCGCCTGCCTCTGCCTCCCGAGTGCTGGGATTAGGCTGGCCTGGAACTCAAAAGTAATTCTGCCTCAGTCTCCTCAAGTGCTGGAGTTATGGGGATGCACTGCCATGGACAGCAATGTATTTGTCTTAAACATTTATCCTTTATTCATACTGGGAAACTTTTAAAATCCTCCGTTAGTTCTTTATACCTTCTGTAGTGAGGTGTAAGTCACAGTCCTCGGCTGCTCTCTGTAGCCTTAGAGAATGCTCCTCTGACCTAACTATGGTTTACCCAGTCTCCGCCCTGTTCCAACCTCTGCTGACCACTCCTCTGCTTTCTGTTTCTATGAAATTGACTTTTCAGCTTTCCCGTTTGACCCAGTTAACCTTGTGTTGTTGTGCTAAGCAACAGGACCAAAAACAACTCATGGAGGAAGTGGTTTATTCACCGTTCAGCTGATAGTCTACCAAGAAGGGAACTCAAGGTGGGAGCTGAAGCAGAGGCCATGGAGGGATGCTGCTCACTGGCTTGCTCTCCATTTGCTTTCTTATAAAACTGAAGACCACCTGCCCAGGGATGGCACCACCTACAGTGGCCCAAGCCTTCCCACAGTAATCTTTAATCAAGAAAATGCTCCAGAGATTTATCTGTATGTAATGTGATGGAGGTATTCCCTTAACTATGGTCCCCTCTTCCCAGATGACTCTAGTTTGTGTTAGGTTGAGAAAACCAACCAACCAACCAACCAACCAACCAACCAACCAACCAACCCACCTTAGGCATGACATATGAGAATCTTATTTATCTGTCCTCTGCCCCTGACTTTTTTTGACTTGACACAGTATCCTCCAGTTTTATCCATGTTGCCCCAATGACAAGATTTCATTTTTCTCTTTGGGTGAATGACAGATATCCCATTCTACATTTTTTTTTCATGCATCGGTCAGCACTCATCTTTGATCCTACAGCTTGTCTGCATGAGGAGTGCCATCTCCCTAAGGGCCATGCACAGTTATCCAAGGAGCTGGTAAGGTAGTGCCGCTGAGAGGTCTGTACTGATCCAGAGAGGGAGGCTTCAGGTTCAGGGAGACAACAAGAGGTGAGCGGGGCTGTGAACATCCAAGAAGGGTTTTGTTCTGCACAGCAGCCATTTGGTCCCTTCTGTTAGCATACAAGGCTCCTGGGATGGAGGATGGTGGATCGCTGGAGTTGCCTGGGGCACCAAATGTGTCCCAGACTCACTTGGGTTTCTAAGGCCTGGAGCAAAGAGAAGACCATCACCTATTCCATGGATCAGGTTAATGCATGGTGCATGCCAGAATGGGAATGTTTCAAATACTTTAGATCAAATAAATTGTTCCTGATGATTTTAGTGTTTTCTGCGTGCTCTTTTAATGTGGCTATGAGAAAATTTGAAATCACACATGTGGTGTGTATCACACTTCTACTGGGCTATTCTAGTCTCTGTTATTCTTAAATTTCTAGAACTAAGATAAGAGAATACAACCCTCCAATATCCCCCCCTCTCTCTCCAATATTATAGATACTTGAATAGTTGGACCCTAACTCTAACTTTGCCGAGCTATTTTTTTTTCAATTCTGATGCATAGCCACAGATGCCTCCCATAGCCCTTGGCAATTTTGTTTTGAGACAGGGTTTCTCTGTGTAGCCCTGGCTGTCCTAGAACTTTCTCTGTAGACCAGGTTGGTCAAACTCACAGAGATCCACCTGTCCCTGCCTCCGGAGTGCTGGGATTAAAGGTGTGTGCCACTATATAGGCCAGTACCCTTGGGCATCTTTTGTTTATGACTTTCAGCCTTTTCCCCCTGTATTCTCGCCCTCTATTCTTGCTCTCTCCTCAAACCCACAGCATGCTGTGTCCCCGCCTCTACAATGCCCTTATAGGCTTGGGTGTGCCAGATGTGCTGGGAGAAACAAACACATAGCTATGCTGTGGTAATAAGAAATCGCCTTTCCCAGACATTGGGAGTTAACGTGATGGAGCTGTTCTGTATCTCAGCCCCAGCCTGGGCTTGGCAGCCTGGCTGGCCCTTGCTTGAATAAGACATAACTCAGTCGTCCCTCCAGTGCACAAACAAGGGCAGCAGCATTGTTCAAACTATCATCGCAGATCAGGAATAACTTTCTCAAGAGACTCCACTGCCACTTGATTTAGTATTTCCTGGCACCTTGCCTATCACAGAATGAAGCCACAATTGCTTCCTATAGAAAAATCTTATCCATATAACATCTTGCCAGAAACCTATAGAAGGCCGAGCAGCTTGTGGGCCTTGATAATTTATGACTGAACTATGTATTGAGAATAAAGTTGACAATGGGCCCTATTGTTAAATTGGACTATATATTCAACAGAACAATTTCCAAATGCAAATGGAGTTTACAGAACATTTGTATGACGTTTGTTCAAAAGACAGGAGACAAATGGGCTCTTTAGTTGGAGGAGGAAAATTCAGGGAAATATTTTTACTGTGACATAATAGAGACAGTGCTCAATGACTTTTCTGCTGACAAAGAAGTGTGGGTTGAGGGGTTGGGAGGGGTAATAAGAGCAGAGAAACATCAGGTCTTCCTTTAGGTTACCCTGTGGGGTGTACAGGTAAAGGCTGTCCTTGGAAAGTATGGGGAGTCAACCTTTGAGAATCCTCTGGTTTTGCAAGAGAAACTTAGTAAATGGACCTTCTGCCCTTCACAGACTCACAGTAGTGCTGTCCTCCTGCTGACCCTTGTCATAGCTGTGAGGCCAGATCAGGCACATCCATGACCCTAAGCCAAGGTTCTACAAAGAGCAAAGACACTTTTTTTTTTTTTTTTTTGGTTTTCCGAGACAGGGTTTCTCTGTATAGCCCTGGCTGTCCTGGAACTCACTTTGTAGACCAGGCTGGCCTCGAACTCAGAAATCCACCTGCCTCTGCCTCCCAAGTGCTGGGATTAAAGGCATGCGCCACCACGCCCGGCTAAAGACACTTTTAGAGCCATGAAAAGAAGACAGGGTAGCCCAGCAGTGCGCCCCACATGCCCCTCAGAGCCAGGCTGCCTGAATCTTAGCATCTCCTTGGGCTGCCTATTCTCAGGGCACCTCTGAAATAGAATCCTCGGTTTTCCTCCTGCCCTGGCTCTGGAGTGGAATGGCTGAGGTTGTAATATACTGCAGGTTCTAAAAACATCACACCTTCTTCATGACAATGAGCAAGCAGAGGGTCCCCAAGTATAGGAGGACACATGATTCAAGGAAAGCCAATGAAGAGTCAGAACAAACATCTCCCCAAGAAACCAAGTTTCTCCTGGACACCAGGAATCTGGAGAACACTTCTGATGTTTGTTTCTGGTCTGCCTCAAAAAAGAGCTTGGCTTCAGTGAAATTTGAGCAGAGTCAAACAAGCAGTTTAGGGAAAGGAGAAGGAAATGAAAATGACCAGAAAAAGGGCAAAAGGGTCCTTCAGCAATGAGGTTTGATGGAGCAGGGTCAGCTTTGACATCCCAGAGCCTAGAGGAAAGAGAAGAGAGCCAGTGAACTATATGAATGGCACAAATAAGAGATATGCTTAACACATGTTTATACACATAATAGGTCTTTCAATAAAAGAGCCAACAGGACAGTTACGAAATAGCCATTTAGAATGAACCTTCTTGAGCTAAAGAAAGACTTAACTTTTCTAAATAAAAGCATTAGAGTTTTTTTAAACACCTAAGCTTATATACTAAGTTGCTCTGATTTCAAGACCAAAACAAAACAACAACAAACTCCCCCAAAAACCCCAAACAAAAAAACCAAACCAACCCAACCCAACCAACCAACCAAACAACCAAACAAAAAAACCCCAAATTCAATGAGGAGTGAAGCAGATGACATTTGATTCCAACTTTGCCTTTGAAACAGAAAGCTGACATCGATCAGTCTGCAGAATCAAAGTGAAGCAAAGAACTGTAGGTCACATGAGGCCACCAGGCTAAAGGAGAGACCAATTCAAGGGGAAGTAAGTACTCAGGCCAGATTAAAGGGAAGGTGCTCAGGCCAGGTTAAAGGGGAGGTGTCCAGGCAAAACTGGGGGTATGTTATTCTACAAAAGCTGCTGTTGAAAATGAAAATGAGTCTCACTCCTGCACCTGCACAGGTGTCTTTTGGCTACATTGCAGCAGGCAATGGACGTTTGCATACATAATCTCAAAACTATATACTCTACATGAGTGCCTGGAAAAATAGCCTTACTTGAGTTAGATAAGCCAATAGAGTGAGGTATTAAAACACCAAACTCAAGAGTGGCAGATTCACAACATAGGAGTCTAATGACAAACAAACAACTCCTTCGCCCCCAGAAGAAACAAAAAGTCATGAAACAGAATTAATTCTCAATATTATATTAAAACATAATAAAATGCCTAAATTTTTGAAAGTGATCTCATGCTTTAAAATCATCAACTTAATAATAATAACTGTACTTCAAATACTACCACTTGTAAAAACTGAGCATTGAGTGGCCGGAAGACAAGACAGCACAGAATATTCTTTATGGTTTAGAGAAAATGGTCAATTGACATCACTTTATTTGGATAATAAAAAATTAGATGGGTTCATAGCAGCCCTATTTATAACAGCCAGAAGCTAGAAAGAACCCAGATGTCCCTCAACAGAGGAATGGATACAGAAAACGTGGTACATTTACACAATGGAGTACTACTCAGCTATTAAAAATGATGAATTCATGAAATTCTTAGGCAAATGGGTGTATCTGGAGGATATCATCCTGAGTGAGGTAACCCAATCACAAAAGAAGTCACTTGATATGCACTCACTCATAAGTGGATATTAGCCCAGAAACCTAGAATACCCAAGATACAACTCCCAAAACACAAGAAAATCAAGAAGGAAGACCAATGTGTGGATACTACACTCCTCCCTAGAATAGGGAATAAAATATCCATGGAAGGAGTTGCAGAGAAAAAGTTTGGAACTAAGACAAAAGGATGGAACATCCAGAGACTGCCCCTCCCGGGGGTCCATCCCATAATCAGCCACCAAATGTAGACACTATTGCATATGCCAGCAAGATTTTGCTGAAGGGACCCTGAGTCTGTGATGAGCATGTCACATGAGATTAGGCCCTCAGCATGTACTCAAAAGAGAAGGAGAGAAGCCGGGGCCCAGTCACCCTATACACCCATTCTTCTGCAGTGATGGGGTTCCCCGGCACTGATGCAACCAAAACGGAGTTAGTGTCGCCAGTAAGTAGCAATTTGAGCAGAACATTGGTTTCCATAGATTCTCACTCCCTCTTGGGTTTCTGGCATGTGGATGTGTGTCTGAATGCTGCTGCTATGGGGTGTGCCACTCTCAAAGGCCCCTGTTTAGATGCAGGGATCTTCATTGTTAGTCCTAAACAGCCCCGCAAACACACCCTTGTCATCTAGGCAGGTGCAGGTGCACATCAGTGAGACCTTTGCAAAGTGATGTCTCACAGCACAAAGGAGTTCAAGGGAGTTTAAACCCCCAACATGCAGTGTGTTGTCAACTATTAGCTTTTTCTAGAGTGCTTTTTTTTCTCTTTTTTTAATGCAAGGTATCGGGTATACACCTATGAAATAAAAATCGACTTAGCTTAGCAGCAAGCTGAGAGTATGATGACTTCAGGAGTGAGGTGCACTCAAAAAATGACCTGTGCAATCTGGTACCCAGCCCTTTTTTGATATGTGGAAAATGTAAAGATAGACTGCTTTGTAAGCTGCCCATGCAGCATCTTGACAATTACTGGGACTGTGTCTTGAGGGAGCTGGGCTGTCCTCATCTACTTAGTTATGTCTGACCAGGAAGACTGAGGACCAAAGGTACCTGCAGTTGTCCTAGCCCCGCTTGTCACCTGCTGTTGGGAGTGAGCTCCACCCCTACCCTGCCTCTCCCCTGGAGAGGCTTGTCTGGATTGACATATGCACATAATCTCATTGTTAGCTCCATTTGATTTAGATCCATATAGGCTATTTGCAACCATATGATTTCATTCCACACAGCAGTGAAATTTTTTTCTCCAAATATGGACTCACTGAGTGGTAATGAATAGAGTGGCCTGACCAGAGGAAACACAGCCTCCTCCCCGGGTTATTCCAGGGGAAGCCTGGAAGGAAGCAAGCCTTGCTATTTCAGGAAAGCTGATGGATGCTGCAGCCCAGGCCGCGCTGCAGGGCTGGGGCTGGGCGGCAGCTGTGCTCCTTCTCGCTTCAATAGATGGGAGCTGCCAGGTTTACATTGTTTAAACACTTAACTAAATTAGCTATGAAAAGAAGGATGGGAGGAGCCCGGGTTTGTGAGGGAATTCAAGCCTTTCTCTGGCTTCACACATTTAACCAAACATACACAGCATGGGATTGCTGGCGGCCAGAATATCTAATTAATATGAGCTCTGGGTTCACGGAGGAGAGACGCTGCCTGAAAGGAATAAGGCAGAAAGTAATAGAGTGGGAAACCCAACGCCCTGGCCTGGCCCCTGTGTGAGCCTATAGGTATGTGCCTATAGGTGCGCATGCATACACTCACATACACACCACCCATACCCACATACCACACACACACACACACACACACACACACACACACACACACACACACACACACCATAACCCCCCACATACTCTCATACTCTCTCACCCCCCCCAAGAAACAGACAGATAGACAGAGAGATTTTTCTCAAGAGTTTTCCAGATGTAACCTGTAAGAAATGTTGTGCACTTATAGCAAGCTAAAAAAAACAATAATAATAACAAAGATGCCTGTTTCAGGAAGCTGTGCCTTATGGTGACAGGCCAAGGCCCTAGGGATCTGGGCTCACAGCTGAGCAGAGTGCTGGTGCCACACTTCAGCTCATCAGTGAGGGCTAGCCTGAGCAGTGAGTTGGAAGCCTAAGGATGAGAAAGCAGTGACTCCAATATTGTGGATAAAAATACTCAAATGTGGCTGGATGTGGTGGTGCATGCCTTTAATCCCAGCACTCGGGAGGCAGAGGCAGGCAGATTTCTGAGTTTGAGGCCAGCCTGGTCTACAAAGTGAGTTCCAGGACAGCCAGGGCTATACAGAGAAACCCTGTCTTGAAAAACCAAACCAAACCAAACCAAACCAAACCAAACCAAACCAAACCAAACCAAAAAACCTCAAATGTGTCGCAGCCCCAATCTCTGACCAGCAGAGAGTGGGAATAAATGACACGAACTCCAAAAGCAGGTTCAAAGTAGCTGCAGCCGCTTCTCTTTATTTGGAGGTTTCTTGCAGTTTTTTTCAGCTTTCTCCTTCTTCCTCCTTCTTCATCCATCATCCTCCAGTCATCCTCAGTCATCATCATCATCATCATCATCAATCATCAATCATCTTCCCTCTGGGACTGCCCACAATTTATCTTCTTCCATTCACTCATGTCACCTCATACCACCCAATCATAGACGCACACATCCAAGGCAGGATTGGCTGATAGAATGGTATCGAGAGATATTGTGCTAACCTCTCCAACAGTTACACGTGCTGCTTTTACTGCGCATGATTGAGACTAAGGCAAACAAGCGATGTCACGGGGCTTAGCATAGAGCCAAGGCACCATCTTTGGCACATGCAGCCATTCCCACTCCCCACACAAATGAAGGTTGAAGCTGGTGGGTTGAGCACTCTGAAACACTGAAGGCTCTGACCTGCTTACTGGATTTTTGGTTTACCTACAGCTGGCCAGAAGACAATTGATGTAAGAAGGCCAAGTGTGGGCTTTCTTAGTTAAGATAGCATCTAGTGGATGTCCATGGAGCTCTGTTGTTAAACTTACAGCCTATCATATGTTAACTAAGAGGTTGACTGGAACCGCTGGCATATTTACCTGTCATCGATTGACTTCAACCAGGAAGCATGGGGGCAAAAGGTCCTACAGTGGCAGCAGGGCCACTTAAAAGATGAAGCTATACATGAAATGACAACCAGAGTCATGAGTGGACATAAACTTCTTTCAGGGCAAAGGCAGATGGATCAAGTCCAGCATGTTTCAAATATATATATATATATATATATATATATATATATATATATATATTCATTCCTGAGTTCTGTATTATTTATTTTCTCTCTCCTCCAGCTCTTCCCTTTACCCATCAAATCCCATTCAGATTCATGTCCTCTTCTTTAATTATTGTTACCTATATCTGTATTTATATACTTATCTTTATTTTCAACCTGCTGAGTGCATTTAGTGTCACTTATATGTATGTATATTTAGGTTTGATCTCTCAGGATTGGGGTGCCTCTCTAGAGAAGACCAGTCCTCTCTCAGCAGCCATTAATTTCCATAGCTCTGATTTCCCCTATCCACATTGGCTTATCAACCGTTGGTGTCACTGGGTCTTGTTTAGACAATCATACCATTGAGATTCCACGGGTTCAGCTTTCCTGTTGTATATAGAAGACAGTATCTCTCAGAAGATATTCAAGTCCTTTGGCTCCTATAAGTTTTCAGCTCCATCTTCCTCAATGTTCCTAGAGCCTTAGGTATAGAGGTTGTGCTGTAGATATACTAATCAGGGTTGGGATCTGAGGTCAGTTATTTTCTGCATTTTTTGTCAACTGTGGATTTTGAAAAATGGTATTTGTCTTCTGCATAAAGAATCATCTTTGAGGGGTAAGAGCTACACTTATCTCTGAATAAGAATTCGGAATGCAAACTGGAGATTATACTGATGTGGGAAAGTGACAGTAGTAGATTTTCTTCTAAGGTAAAACTTATCAAGAGCTATGGGTAGTTAGCTAGGTTTACTGTACAGGCATGGGCTTCCTTCCATCCAGTGGGCCTTGTGTCCAATTAGACACTATAAAGGCCACTATTGCAAACGGGGAATATATTGCTATAGTGGCTTTTTTTTTTTATAGTTTTCACAACTAAGAGACTGCCTTGAGTCTCAAAAGAGACTTTGAACTTTGCAGGTCTAAGCAGCACTGACATCACTAAAGCTATTGCATATCATGAAATGGTCCTGATTACTGGGGGCTTAAGGGCAGTCTCTTATGGTTCAAATCTGTCATGTCCTTACAGAATTGTTCCCAGGATGGTGGTGCAGTGGTGCCATGGCACCTTTGGGATTTTGACATGGCTGGTGGCAGTTGGTCACTGGACTGGACCTTAAAGTATGTTATAGCTTGGTTCTTGCCTATAGCTCCCTTCTGCTCCTTGGTCCAATCAGATGAACAGTTGCCACCCCACACTCTGAATACCTAAGACATTTCACAGCACACTCTCCTCTGTGATGAACTAAACCCTCTGAAATCATAAGCCAACATAAAGCTCTCCTCCCTCAGTTTGCTTTCTGTCAGGGACCATGGTTACAGGTTCAGCCCGAAGTCCATTTTCACAGCTGTCCAACCAACACTACCATCATCCACTAGAACTCTTTGAATTTTACAAAAAATGAATTTCTGTATCTTTCCTCCTGGCCCACAGGGTCACGATTCTACTTTATACACAGAAGGAAAAGCACCTGATATATACCACCTGATATATAATTTTAGATGGAAGTCCTACCCCTAGCCCTGGAGCTCTTGGCAATTGTGATAGCAGAATTTGTGATAGCACCATGAAGTGATAGCAGAGCCAGTCATCACAAAGGACACCCCTTTCTGTGGGTAGGTGTTATAGGAGAGGCATAGTTCCTGGCCACTGCCCAAGCTTCTCTATGTGCTTCCATTGTACTCTGTTCTGAAATGTCAGCAGATGCCCCTAACCACCTCTTCCTGCCTGGGTCTAATTTGCTTCAGATTTGTAGATTGATCTCAATGTTTTCTGGAAACCAAGCCCACCAGCCAAATAGCCCTGAACACAGAACTATCCTTCCCATGTGAATTTCCTCAGATTGCCAGGTAACGGGACAACCATCACAGGTGGCACTTAATTCCAGGATCGTCACACATCTGGTTGGGAAGAGACACAAAGAACAGCAGTCACCAAGTAAATATTTCTTGAATAAATGAATATATACTTAGCAATTTTAGGTATTTCCAGGCAAAACTGACTCATTTGTGAAGAGCCTTTGGCACCCAGTTTAGTGGCTCCAATAATTAGCCTTCCTGTCCAAGGCTCACATTTCTCAGAGGGGCTTAAATAGGCAGCCATTTCCCTATGAGTAACAACCAGGACCCAGGACAGACAAAGCTACTCTGACTCACAGCACACAAGAGAGCAAATGATGTTGACATTCTTTTTTTTTTTTTCTTGAGACGGGGTTTCTCTGTGTAGCCTTGGCTGTCCTGGAACTCACTCTGTAGACCAGGCTGGCCTCAAACTTAGAAATCCGCCTGCCTCTGCCTCTGCCTCCCAAGTGCTGGGATTAAAGGGGTGCATCACCATGCCCGGCTTTAATTTTTTTATTAGATCTTTTCTTAATTTACATTTCAAATGCTATCCTGAAAGTTCCCTATACCTTCCCCCTACCCTACTCCCCTACCCACTCACTCCTACTTCTTGGCCCTGGTGTTCTCCTGTATTGGGGCATATAAAGTTTGCAATATCAAGGGGCCTCTCTTCCCAATGATGGCCAACTAGGCCATTTTCGGCTACATATGCAGCTAGAGACACAAGCTCTGGGGATACTGATTAGTTCATATTGTTGTTCCTCTTATAGGGTTGCAGACCCCTACAGCTCCTTGGGTACTTTCTCTAGCTTCACCATTGGGGGCCCTGTGTTCCATCCTATACATGACTGAGAGCATCCACTTCTGTATTTGCCAGGCACTGGCAAAGCCTCACAGGAGACAGCTATATCAGGGTCCCTTCAGCACACTCTTGCTGGCATATGCAATAGTGTCTGGGTTTGGTGGTTGATTATGGGATGGATCCCCAGGTGGGGCAGTCTCTGGATGTTCCATCCTTTTGTCTTAGCTCCAAACTTTGTCTCTGTAACTCCTTTCATGGGTATTTTCTTCCCTCTTCTAAGGAGGAATGAAGTATCCACACTCTGGTCTTCCTCCTTCTTGATTTTCTTGTGTTTTGCAAACTGTATCTTGGGTATTCTAAAATTCTGCGTTAATATCCACTTATCAGTGAATGCATACAGGGTGTCTAACCATGGACTTAGGTGTCAATGCACCGGGCAGAACCATGATGCTGACTGACCCAGATAGGCATTACCGAAAAAGCAGCATGGAATTTACCATTTTATCATGATCTCTCAGTTTAGGTTTGTGAGATAGGATCTTTCTGGATATCCAAGACTCATGTCCAACCCATGGTTCTCCTACCTCTAACTCCCATGTGCCACCATTCTGGGCGCCACCTTCTTACTCATCTTAAATAATTCAACTCCATGGCCTGAACTCCATTTTCACAGCTGTCCAACCAACACAACCAGCAATCACTAGAACTCTTTGAATACAACAAAAATGAAATTCTGTATCCTTCCTCTTGACTCACAAGGTCAGGCAGGACTCTACCTTCTGTTTGTGGATTTTCTCCAGTTTGCTCAGAGAACAGCTATGACAGAATATTTGTCTCATTCTTATCTCTTTAGCATACGTCTGTGATGTAATGTCCAAATTCCATTTCCTCCAAGGAGGGACACTACGGTCTAAACATGGATTATTTTATGTATTTATTTGTTGATGGTAACTTATGATGCCCTCAGTTTAGCTGTGGTGAATAATTGTTCTGCAAACTTGAATGCAGAGGTATCTCTTGAGCACCCTGACTTCAGTTACTTTGGGCAAGCCTACTGTCGGAAGTGGAATTCCCTTCCATTTTCCAGTATGGGACATAATTTCATTTGTTGTTGCGAAATCAAAGTCACTTGTGCATATCTGCACTCACCTGCTGGTAGACACCCAGGCTGGTTCCATTGCTTGCTGTTGCAAGCAGATGTGTAGTAAACGCTGATGCTGAGGTGAAGTAGAAGTGTATGTGTGGGGGGCTGCATAATAACTCTTTTAGTTTTAGTGAAGAGCCCTCCCAGCTGCAATGCTTTATGGTTTAAGCCCACCCAGGGGTTCCAGGTTGCCCACATCTTGCGACACTTGTTTTTTCCCTGCTTCACCCTCATCCAAGGTAGGAGACATCCTTCCTTGGGTGGTGCTGGGTATCTTTGTGCGTCTGTTGTCCCCTGTGCATCTTCTTCAAACACCTATCAGGTTGCACAAGAAAGGGAGGCTATAATTCTTTGATTTTCTATCCCCACTTTTGTGTGGGAGGAGAGAGCAGCTCTTTCAGTTGCTTTATTAGTGACAAAGATTAAAGAATGAAATTAAAAAAAAAGGTAAAACTAAAATTCAAGGCAGTGCTCTAAGTTGGCTGATGCAAGGAGGAGATATGCTGCTGGGATAAAAAGCATTCTAAGGCTCCTTTCTAGTTTGGAAGGAAGTTACAATAATAACTTTGTAACTTTGTAGACTCTAGTATGCACATTAAAATGTAATGGTAGCTAATAAAAATAAGAGAAGTAGAAAGATAATTCTGAAGTAGTCACATGCGAGGAAGAAAGGGAATTAAGCTGGGGTCCTTAGGATGACAAGGAGGAAAGCAGAAATAAAAGAAAGCCTGGGTCGCCCTTCCCCCTCCCGCTCCCTCCCCCCTCCTTCCTCCCCTTCCAGTTCCCCTCTCTCTCTCACTCTCTCCTCCACCCCTTCCCCCACCTCCTTTCCCCTCCTCCCACAGAAGCACGCAGTTCCCCAGTTAAAAAGAAAGAGGGTGAGGATAGGAGGAGGGAGAATAAGAAGAACAGAGAGAAAGAAAGGAGAAAGTTCAGTAAATTGAAAATACATTGGAAAGATGGGTCTAAGTACATCAATATTGATAATAAAGTTAAACCAACCAGAGAAAACTGTTTTTTTCCCAATTTTTTTATTAGATATTTTCTTAATTTACATTTCAAATGCTATCCTGAAAGTTCCCTCCCCCCTCCCACCGCCCTGTTCCCCTGCCCACCCACTCCCACTTCTTGGCCCTGGCGTTCCCCTGTATTGGGGCATAGAAAGATTGCAATACCAAGGGGTCTCTCCTCCCAATGATGACCGACTAGGCAATCTTCTGCTACATATGGAGCTAGAGACACGAGTTCTGGGGGTTCTGGTTAGTTCATATTGTTGTTCCTCTTATAGGGTTGCAGACCCCTTCAGCTCCTGGGGTTCTATCTCTAGCTTCTCCAATGTGGGCCCCGTGCTCCATCTTATGACTGTGAGCATCAACTTCTGTACGAGACAGCTATATCAGGTTCCCTTCAGTAAACACTTGCTGTCCTAACACAAGAAAATCAAGAAGGAAGACCAGCGCTTGGATACTTCATTCCTCCTTTGAATAGGAAACAAAATACCCATGAAAGGAGTTACAGAGACAAAGTTTAGAGCTAAGATGAAAGGATGGACCATACAGAGACTAACCCACTGGGGGATCCATCCCATAACCAGTCACTAAACTCAGAAAACTGTTTTTTAAGATTTTATTTTAAGGCTCTTCGGAGAGGGGAAAGCTGGTGGTAAGCCATAAGCAAGGAGAGGAACAGGCGGGGACTGGTGTCATTGCGTAGTTGTCCCACTGACTTTTTCTCTTCTGAAGCTAGCAATGCATAAGGAGGCTTGGACTGCTGCCAGCTTCTCCACGTAGCCTGGTCCATGGTACAGCTGCCCTACTGCTCTGATGGTGAGGCCACTACATCTGGATAGTAGTGACCAATGGAATAGCTGAAAAACCCAAGAGATGACAGTGACCTTTCCCATCAGTGCCAGCAGCGCTTGCCAGCCCATGACATACATGCTCACTGAAATCCCAGCCAACTGTGGCCCATGGAAGCCATCTCATTACCTATACTTACTTTGGTAATCCTGTGCTGCTCCCAGAATGCTCTGCTTCTCTGATGGTCTATGGAAGATGGCAAAATAGTCTCAGGAGCCCAGGGTTCATAGTAACAGCTGCACACTCGTTCCTAGAGAATGGCTGGGAGTGTTTCTCAAGGCTAACTAGCTCCCTTTTGGAAGTTCCATGTTTGGGAGAACTAGATCGAAATGGGACAGGAAACGCCACTGGGTGTGCCCTGACCACCACTGGGTGTGCCCTGACTGACTGTGTCCTGGCTTTCAGTGTGCACTTACTCAGCAGTAATGGGAGGGAAGCTTGGGTTGGGGATGGATGGCCCCATCTTCCTCACTGTCTCAGGCCACTGAGAGTAGTCTGAGGTGCAGTGCCTGGGCTGCAACAGAGGTTTGATCAAAAGCTTGGAACACACTGAAGAGTGATGTAGGCCTGTGCACCACGAAAGCAGCCAGCTGACCTGGATATATCTTGCCCACCCATCTCCAACCCAGTTGGAATACTTGGTGTCAGCGTATGTCCCATTGAAGCAGAAGAATGACCAAATGCACTCATACTTTTGGGTTCATTGTGTCTCCTTTTATGCTACTCCAGGAGAAAATGCTTCAAATTCTGTCAGCATCACAGAAAATTGCAACTGCCTGCAGCCCTGGAGAGTTCCGAAAGGGACCTGTCAACCTTCACATGGCACATGGACTTGTCCTGTCCCCAGAAGCCAGACTTCCATGACTTGCGGTCTGTCACCTGCCATAGCTACCCAGAGGCTCTGGGGACAATGGAGCGGATGCATAAGCTCCATTTAGAAACATAGTTCATCATGGAGAGAGAGAGAGAGAGAGAGAGAGAGAGAGAGAGAGAGAGAGAGAGCGAGCTTAGACTTACACGTGTGCCTGCTGCAGCATACCTCTTGGAAGGAGCTATTGTCCCACTAGGAAAAGGAAACATGGTGTGGGTGGTACGGTAGGGAAAGACCACTGTAAGTCTTTAGAAGTTTTTCCCTAGAGTTGAGAAAATCTTCAGGAGAAGGCTGTGAGTCCCCTGGCAATGACAGTTATGGGAGTATTTAGCATGCTGCGCTCTCCATGCCTTTATTTGAAAACCATGATTTAATAAGGCTCAGTTGGCAGGAAGCAAACTCACCATTCAGGAACTTATTATTTGTGTCCCGAATGACACCTTGAAAAAAACAAGAACTACAAGACTACAGCCATAATGAGTGCATGATGTCATGATGGGTGAATCTCCTGGAGATATCTGTCACTCAATGAGCAGGGAGGCAGTATTTGTATGATAAACAGACTTGGTCCTGAGCATGATGGAACATCAACGGCTCAGCCCCAGGAAAGACATCTATGGCTTAGAACTTGGAGGTGTGAAGCCACTTTTACATTCTTGGGGGCTGCTTGGCTCTCTGAATAGAAGGTTTGATGTTCATGTCAAAGAATTAGAATGGATGGGTGTGGACATGAATGAATTCAAATCTACCTGGAAAGGAAGGGGAGGTTTCTCTTTGTTTGCTTTGCATTTTTAGCACAGCCATCCCCCTGATTAAGGGATATCAACGAAAATAACATTGAAATCTGGCTAGCACAGTCTACATGCAGTTTGGGGGCCTGAACAGCATGAAACAGAGCGGCCATGGGTGTGAGGCCATACTCCACAACAGTAAGAATAATGCACTGCAATGCCTGTTGGAAACGTCAGTTTGGAGGAGTGGAGGATAGCTGCCTGGCCCTCCGGAGGAGACAACCAAACTGCTGATGGCATTAGCCAGTTCCAGCTAGAGAGCTGCCCTTAAGATGAAGAGTTTAATGATGAAAACTGAGAAGATAAAAAATACCCTGGCAGAAACCGGAGTCGTGAACTCTGATGGCCTTTAATATCACTACCGAGCCACCACAGTAAAATACAAAATTTCCAAATATCGTTTCCTCTGGGACTGCACCTCCGTGTGTGGAGGAGGCAGCGCCAGCCGTGGGGGTTGATGCTTACTGCATTGGCGTCACTGTGTCAATGGCAGACGGGAAGTAAACTTACTGAGGATGATTTTGATGGATGCTGCTGTTCAGAGAGTTGCCTGGGAGACATGTCTGAATGCCATCCAATGGAACTGACTTTTCCACTTGTTGGGACACTGGGAAAAAAAATCCACATGTGATGTTGCTACTCAAGAGTCCGCTCAGTTCTCCCTCAGATTCTGAGAACCAGCGAAGCTTAGTACTGCTTGAATTCTTCTTATCAAAATTTTACTGAGAGGTGATGTGGACATTTGTGGTCCAGGCTGGGCCTTATCTCAAGGGAAAGCTGGGGATTATTGCTTTGGTTTTTTTTTGGGGGGGGGGAGGGTGTTGGTTTTTTGTTAGATTTTTGTAATATTTAGGTTTCTGGGGGGGGGGTCATGCTTTTAAAAAGCTGTACCTTGGGACTTCAGGCTCAAAGAAAACTGACTCTCTCTCAGAAGTTATCAATTGCCAACGGCTCCTCGGCTTGGAATGGGACCTTTTCTCTCCATGTGGGGATTTGATCTGAATTGATCTCCCACAGATCATGTGACATGTGCATGCTGTCATGACTGATGTGAATTTATATGTGTGGCTGTCCTGGTGTGTCCAGAAGATACTGTTTCCTCAGAGTCATGGCCTCATGGCCTCTTGCTCTGAGATTCTTCCAGCCCTCTCTTCAAAAATGATCCCTCTATTTTATCCTTCACCTTCCTCTTATGTATCCTACACCAACTTAACTCATCCTATTTTACAGTTTCCACCTAAGCCTCCATACTAATAAATTCTGTCTATGCCTGAAAGATCTACCTGACCCCACTTGCATGATCTCTTACCAACTTCCTGGCCTCCATGTGTATTCAAAATGAAACCATGTTTTAAGATGTTTTGGGGCTTAGCATTTCACAGTCTCTTATTCTTGACACCTTAATCAGTTATAGGACTCTGTGTTAGCACCATGTACTACATAAAGAAGCTACTGTGATGTGTTGAGAGATTCGTTACTCTATAGGTAAAATGATAAGTCATTAGGTGTCAGTTTAATTCTATGTCCATTTAGCAGAACAACTGTAGTCAGTTTTTTTCCCCCCAGGGCCTATGACCTATCTAGTCACTGTCTAGTCTGGTCTAGGGCTTTCTTGTTGTAGTTGTTTGCCAGGCAGTGGTGCCAGGTACAGGATTTGCATTTTGGATGAGGACTTAGAAGACAATCAGAGAGTGTTTGGTTGCTCCTATTATGTCAGTGCCGCTATTACACCAGTGGCCATGCCTTGACAGGTTGGTCATCTCTATAGCTCATAGTGATCACAGTTGGTAAAATTGGTGATTACTTTCTGCCACCAATACAGTCCTACAGGCTGATGGCATATACAGTTACATATTAACTTTGGAATCCTATGGGCTCAACTTTTTATGGAATTAGAGAGAGAGAGACAGACAGACAGACACACACACACATACATACATACATGCATATAGAGAAGTAACTGTGTGTAACTCTAAAAAATACCAAATCACCATCTCCCCATGGCAGGATGATTTTTCTGTGCATTTCCTTTTAAGAGATTCCTGATTAGTAAAACAAACCAAAAAAAAAAAAAAAAAAAAAAAAAAAAAAAAAAAAAAAAAAAAAAAAAAAAAAAAAAAAAAAAAAAAAAAAAAAAAAAACCAAACCCAAAACCACAAAACAAAACAAAACAACAGCAACAACAACAACAAAAACATATTTAAAAACTATAGTTACATTCTATGTGCAAGAAGAGTTTCTAAACTCAAAGCCTAGGCTACCAGCTAACGTGACAGACCACAAGCTGCCTCTGTATGACCGGTCTGAGAAGAATCAGCTTCAGAAAAAATAGACTATTCCAAAGCTAGACAAGCAAGAGTGTCTGCAATCATAGCAGCAGTAATGGAGTAGCTGAAACTTATTGAGACAAAGATGGATGAGGCCCTGAAAAAAGAAGTCAGCCACACTGGATGCAATTCCAGCCCCAAGTCTCCCAGGCCTGGAGCAAGGGGAACAGAAGTGTCATCCAAAAGTAAGCCAGGAAGCCCAGGAGGTAAGATCAGCAGTCTTGCTCCCAGGACAACGGTGCAGCCATCACAAGACTTCAATTTAGTTTCAGGTTTTGATGTGACAGTGAGTTCTCCCATAAGCAGGTCAGCAGGTGAGCGGAGTCCTATTAGCTACTCTATAGCACACAGAGGACAGAAGCTATGGCACCGTCTTAGGAGAGTTTAGCTGCATAAAACTGGGGTGGGGCACTGAGAACAGGGATTGATTACAAACCAGGTGTCTGGAATTAAATCTCTACAATCTAAAGTGAAAGGCAGCCCTTGGGATGCTGTTGCGGAGAGTGGGAAGGGGAGATACTGAGATGCATTAAAGAACAAGTCTCTTCTGGAGGCTTGGCTTGGGAAGTGGTGTGCATAAAGAATGTACCCATACCCTCAGTGGAATGGATCAGGTCCTATCAGCTATGAACAGCAGTAGAATCTGTTAGCCCTGAACCCGAGGTCAGCAAGATGCCCAATCTCTGGCGCCAACTATCTGTGTTCACTGGTATAGAATCTAAACTCTGAGGCTCCATTGGAGCTCTTGGCACCCATAGCTGCATCCCTCCAGAGGGACGATCCATAGTTAGGGGCTTGAGAAGTGTGAAGACAGGTTCCCTTGCACGGATCTCACTGCTAAGATTGTTTCATCTACTATTAACACACTCAAGAGACATGCTCTCTCTTCCTGCAACTAGAACCTTAGCTACTCCAGAGGATATTCTCTGGGCTGTGTCAGAGAGTGGGAAAATGTGAACAGACGACAGACTGTAAACCTAAGTGTGGTCAGCAGAGGCCCCATATACACATACTGATGTGTCAAGACATGTACACCAAAGAGATGACATCTCTGATGGGCGACAGACAGGGTCCCAGGACAGGGTCCCACACCAACAAAAGCAACAGGAAAGACAACAATCAAAAGTCTAACTTATCCTCCTGTTGGGTGAACTTTCCCTAGGGAGACACAAACATCTACTCTTCTCAGGTAGGGGACCAGTGGGTTAAAGTAATGATTCTATCCACGTCTAGCTGGGTGATCCAAAAGCTGTTTTGAATTTATTTACAGGAACATGTATCAGGTGTTTCTTATAGGAATTTAGGGCTGGGAGGTATTAGACTATACAGAGGGTGAAAGATCCCTGGAGCGGAGACTCGTATGATGTAGCTATATGGAAAATCATTATCCTTGACGGGGTGAGATTTTTTGATGGTGTGGCTGCTTTGGGGCCACCCACTCTCCTGTAAGAATCTTCTCACCCCTGATCCTGTGAGATTACTAACTCACCATTGGGCTAGGCTTGAGAGGCATCATTACTTTGGTCTATCCCTGGGACTGAAGATGTAAGGTTATTATACTTGGAGAACATGGTCCACAATAGCTCCTCAGGCTGTGCTCACGACTGGCAGCCTCCAGTTTCTGGGTACCAGAAAGAAGGTGTTCCAGTGACTCATCTTTTCTTCTATTTTGCTCCTCACTCCCCTCCTCTGTTTTCTTAGAACTACATTTTTACTAGTATTTTCACTGTTTAATGTGAGAAAAGTCTTTTACACGTCTAGTCTCTTTATTTTCTACTTTACCATCCTCTGACTTTTAGTCTGTGGGTGTCTTTGGCAGTGAAGTGTGTGTGCTTTGGAGACCATGAGTAGTTGGATCCACAACTTGTTATTAAAGGGTGTTTGCCAGTTCCTCTGATTTTATTGGTTGGTAGCTGAAACAAACTGCTGGAGTTATTCTGATAGTTAACAAAGTAGACTTCAAACTAGCATTAGTCAGAAGAGATAACGACACTACATGTAAATGAAGGGAGCAGTTAATTAAGAAGATGTCGCAATGGTAAGTATGTTTGTACTGAATGTTGGACCTCTCAAAGCAAACATTAATGGGTGTGATAGGTAAGATAGGGCCTGACTCAGTAGTGTTAGCTGCTATACATTAGACAGGGGATTGCCATGTAGACTACACAAAGAACTGGAATAAAAAGACAAATTCAACAACCAAATGAGCTAATGAAATGAACAGTCAGTTCTCAAAAGAGGAAATACAAGTGGTTACTAGGTAATTAAAAAGATGTTCAATACCTGTTTCCATAAACACATGCAGATGAAATGTTCCGAGATTCCATCTCACTTCAGATAAAGTAACCATTATCTAAAAAATACCATCTAACAAGAGCAGAGAAGGTGTGGGGAAAGAGGAAACCATAAACACAGCCGGCGGGGCCATGAACAGATACAACCACCCTGGGAGTCACTATTCTTTGAAAAAGTAGAGATTACACTAGCACACAACCCAGTTACATAGACCTTGGTACATATACAAGCTCAAAAGGCAACAAGGCACAGGGAAGCATGCACAACCATGGTTAACACAGTACTAGTCAGGGTAGACAAGAAATAGAACCCGCCTAGTTGTTCATCAATAGAGGAAAATGTGACGTGTGCATGTGTCATCTTGTTTCAACGGCAAAGAAAAATGCAATCGTGGCATTTGCAGGAAAACAGATAGAAGATTATGTTATATGGAATCTTATGTGGAATATAAATGTGTGCATGTGTGTATGTGTGTGTGTGTGTGTGTGTGTGTGTGTGTGTGTGTGTGTGTGTGAGATGTGTGATGTAGGTCATTAAAGTAGGAAGGAGAGAGGGAGGGAAGAGATCTTAGACAAAAACAGAGGGTAAGAACAGTAGGGGAGCACATATGACACACATGTGTGACACACACGTGACACACAAGCAGACATAAGGACATAGGTGTGAAAATGCCATCACAGTGCCATCACATTGAATGCTCACTTAAAGATTTAATAAAAGTCCAAAAGCTTAGAAGAAAATTGAAGAGAAGAAATAGGTTTCTGTTGAAGTTGTTAGAAAGAAGGCAAATACATTAGGAAAACATAAGTTTAGGGGGGTCGGAAGCTCTAACAGGAACGTAACATTTATTCAACAGGGAGAAGACAGTTTTGTCCTGGAAGGGAAAGCAATGGAAATTTTTCTCATAACCAAGATACTGTGTAGATAAGTAGACTATAACCTGATAATAATTGGTTTTAATTTTTCACAGAATCCAACAATCCCTACTTGGGTTCCTGTCTTAACTTCCTCCCATGATGACCAGTGAGTGGAAATGTAAGCCAAATACACCCTTTCTTCCCCAGGTTGCTACGATCATGGTGGTTCATCACAGGAATAGAACCCTAATTAGGATACTTGAGGGTGAGGAAAAGTCCCCACGAAAGAGAAAACTTGAAAGAGGCCGGCCTCCTCCAGACTCACAGGCCACAACATGGCAGGGAGAATGAAGCAGGCATCTCTGAAAGTACCTCTGGGCCAGGTCAACCCTCAGGCTCACAAAGATCGTGGTCTTGGAGGCGTGGCTGGGCGCGATGCAACTGATGACCTTCAATACTGTTTTCTGTGTGCGCCTCTCGCTAGTCCACTAGAAGCATGACTAATAATCTGACAAAAGCGTGCTGGCACCGAGAAGAGAGCCTCTTTCTCTGGCAGGGTCCCACTGATGACAGTTTAACAGGGTGCCGGCCACAGATGAGAACTACTTAGAGCCCCATCTCTTTGAGGAAGAAGTATGGGTAGATTGGAACCGAGAGGCATCCTCTGACAGCCAGGGCAGATGGAGTCAGGGATGCAGAGGCCACTGCAGCTTCCAGGGAACAGAGTGGACTGAGCTACTCAGAGTTCATCACAGAGCTGGTAGCCATATGGGGAAACGTTTGGGGCAAAGTGAATGAGCAGCTCTTTGAGGATGCCTCACTCCATGGTCTAGCGATGAGGCAGTGAGCCGTACAGGCTTAGATCCTCAGAGGTCTGATGCCTGATGAGAGGGTGGGGCTAGAGGTGGAGAGGTGGTTTGGGGGACATAAGTGATGGCAGCCATGGAGCAAGTTAGTATCACAGAAAGAGAAAGCAGATGCAAGTGAGAGAGAGAGAGAGAGAGAGAGAGAGAGAGAACTGGAGAACCTCCAATGTCCAAATGCTCAGTAAAGGAAGAAGCTGAATGAGGGAAACAAGGTGGCTGGAAGCAACCAGGAGGTTGTGTGGGGGTCTCAGCAGAGGACATAGTGTCTGGAGGCTGTAATGGTGCATAGCATCACCACCAAGAAAGGCTGCAAAGGGGTTTGGCTTCAGTCACCTGGCGGTCCTTGATGACTTGGGGCTGGAGAATTTCCAGCAGAGGATGCAAAATTGTTGATGGGTGGAGGAAGAAGGAGGTGAGAAAATGCAGCCTTTGCCTGTGCAGGGGAAGAAATGGGAATGGCTGGGAGATGTGTGGGTGGGGCCATCCATGGCTTTTATGCTGCCAAAGAGGAAGAGCCTGTTTATGTTGGTGAGGAGCAGGGCACCTGGATGTCATATACATTTAAGTGGGGGTCAAAGGAGCAATCACTGACAGCTAGACTGCCCCTGCCCCCTGAATTGGCAGGGGCGCTTAGAATGCTCACACACAATCTAGGAGGGCTGTAAATGTCCTTCAGACATCTTCCAGGAGTAGCCAAGGGGCAGGGGGATTTAGTAAGATGATATGGAAGTACGGTATGTTTCCAAGTGTGTGTGTGTGTGTCCATGTGTGTGTCTGAGTGTGTGTGTGTGTGCCAGAGCTAACATTTCAAACTGAAGTCATTTACAAAACATGAGTGTGCACAGGAGTGCAGTCAGATGGTGGAAGGCTGAACGTTAACAGGGCCTTTAGTTCTGGCCAATGAGCAAAGGCTGGTATTCCTTCCTTTAGTTCCATCCGTGGTGAGGTCACAACAGACCATGGATTTCAGCATTACCCACCTGTCTACACCCACCCGAGTCCTTCCAGCCAGTGGGTTTGTTTGGCATATTTCCCTTCCCTCCCCTCTCCTTCTCCCTCCTTTTTCTTGCCCCCCCTTTTTTCTGTTTTCCATTTTTCTCACCTTGGTAACACTTTCTTTAACTTACTCTCAAACGTGACCACAGCAGATTCTTCGAATACTATTTGCGAAGTTCTATACAAACTCCAGGCTGAATCTGGGAGTGTGGATAGATGAGACTTCGTGAGACAATGGACAGTCCAGGTTGGCCATAGCTGCCAACTTCAGTCACATCCTTTGCACTGGTTTTCTTGGGACACATGAGACCCTGAGCAGGGGCTGCTGAAGATCTGGTCCTTGGCTGGTTTTGGGGGGCTGGCTATACACCACTTAGTTTCCTAGTGCCTGCATAGCATTGCTCTCAGATGCTCAGTCTAATGCCATGCTAAGATGCTCCCTAATATTTGGCTTCTAGAAAAGATCAAAGGTGGATGAAGTCTGGCAGCTCCAGGTGGCCTGCCCCCTCCAGGTCTTAGGAACTGGTTGGACTTTCCCCTCACCAGCTCTTCCCCACTTTATTGATGCTGTCTCCACTCAAGTGAACATTTAGCCAAACCCTGCAGCCTTGTCCTCCTCTGGTAACATTCAGGATATCTGGTAATGCTAATTGGAACACAGACCTCATTTTATTATCTGGTCTTGGAAGGTTCTGGAGGCTTTCCTAGGAACTTAGGGTCAAAGACAGAGTTGATGTTGCTGCCTGTTCTTGACTGGTCCAGGACAGTGGGGGAGATGGTCATGAGATGGTGTGATATGTGGCTGAGTGGCATGACCACACCATAGGGGAAAGGCTGGAAGACATGTAGACCATGAAACGGGCTACGTATAACAGCCGAATGACAAGGAGGCAGGGAAGTCAGCCTGGGCCTAGAGGGACAATTAGGAGCTCATTAAATATAGAAAAGGAAAATGGATGGAGGAGATTCCAGGATAAGGGAAAAGAAGGCACAGGTACAGATTTGGGAATCTGGACAAAGTATGCAGAGAAGAGGTTGTGTGATAGGGGGAACAGTGACAGTGACAGTGACCAACTGGAATCAATATCAAATGGAGCATTGTGTGCTCGGCTTGAAAAGACCCTCAGTCCTGTGTTTTCAGGCTTCCCACAGGAGCCATAGCCAGATGGCAAGCAAGAGAGTGACTAAAGAGATCACAGGAGATCTACCCTGCTGGAGATGGGGCTAGGTAAGGCATTGGGGCAGGTCACAGAGGTCTCTGGATGGTTAGAAGTCCTCTCTGTATAGAAGTGAATGGAGGCATAAAAAAGCCCCAGGTAGTTCAGGATGCTCTGGTGGGAAAATACTTTGAAGGCACTTTCTTTATGAGGAGAATTATTTTGTGTTTTCTTTTGGTCCTTCAGTTTTCTTGATTAACATATATTCAGTTTACAGAGTGACAGGTTTCACAATGGTGATTTTCATCCAGTACATCATGTGCTTTGAGCATATCCATCCTCCCTTTCCTCTTGCTCCCCCCATCTGCTATTCATTTTCTTCTTCCCAAATAATCTTCATTCTATTTTTATGTCACATATACAAACATGTACATTAAACTCTAAGTTCTACATATGAGAAAAAACATGCGATTCGTCTATTTCCAAGCCTGGTTTATTTTGAATAATATGTATCTTCAGTAGCGTTTCTATTGCTGTGATAAAACACCATGACCAAAAACAACTTGGGGAGGAAAGGGTTTAATTTAGCTTATAACTCTCAGGTTCCACTCCATCCCTGAGGGGATTCTATGAGGTCTGTTACTCTAGAGAACCTTGACTAACACAATAATACCATACGGTAACACAGAGTTTCACCCATTTTTCCTGCAAATGACATGGTTGTTCTCGTTATAGCAGGATATAAAGTTATGTGTGATAAACCTAAAACCAACATTGTACTAAATAGGGGACATTGAGGTGCCCAGCAGGGTCCCAACTTCTTGTTCCTACACCACCCAACAAAGAGCCCAAGCCTACCTGCTTCAAGCCCTCCTCTTTGCCACAGAACATCCCAAGTCCTGCTCCTGAAAGAAGCATCTATCTGGTTCTGGAAGATTTGCAAAACCCCAGCAAAGATAGGACAGAAGATTGTCTTAGAATGATGTTTTGTGTCAGGGAATTGCCAGCCAGGCTTGCAAGATAGCACCAGGAAGGGCTGAGGTGGGGCTGCATAGGTGCCCTCATTTCCCTTAAATCTCTATAAATACATGCAGCCGTTGTTCAGAATCTGGTGAGGGAAAGGGAACAGAAATGAGCATATTTGCTAGAGTGATGTCCTTTGGTTTGATAAGGCTGGCTAAGCCTCCCAAGTTGCGTCCCTGGAGCCATGCTACATGCCCAGCCATGGGAGCTGCAGTGGACACAGGTGTATCAGCTGAACCCAGAAGGCCAATACCAGAATCCATCACCGGCATGAAGATGCCAACATGCCCTACCTCCCTCACACTGTGATTCTGTCTCAGTGGGATGTAAATGTAATTTCTGTTGTAGTTGATTCCCATTTCCTGTACCTTTAGTAAAGGATAGAGAGTGGTTGGCCTCTTGCTAGGGAAACCGTGCTTATCATTGGTGATGTCAACATTAATCTTGAAAATGCCTTGCAAAGAAGGCACCAGGCAAATTGCCCACAGTATTTCCAGTCTCACGTTCACTTCTCTGTTTGTCTCCACATCTTGGCTCCTCTACTTTGAGATAAGCATAAGGAACCCAGAGACACATAAATTATCTGGCTCTTTTATTACTCTGGTTCTCATAATAGGCTACACTGTGTGACCCGACTGTATCTTTTCCAGGAAATTTATGTTGTGGCAAGAAAAATTCCTCCTAAGAGAAAGGTCCTACTCTAGGGGAGGTTTATTAAGAGAGTATTTATGGCTGATGTCGATGCTCCAAGTGCTCTCTTTGCTCTTGGGACACCCTGGAGCAGAAAGGCATGGCATGCGACAGTGGGCACATGAAGAAAGAGGAGGGCTCCAATGGAAGAGCCTCATCCGAGGCCTGGTCTCTTGGCACCCACTACATGGGAACTGAGAAGGTGCTTCTCTTCGCCTGTCCCGAGTTTTATCAACTGGAAGGTGGATGGAGCAGAATTAGGTGGTTTTTAATGCTATGTGATTTGGGAATCTGGGGATGAAGATGCTGTTTGCAGAAGGCTCTTATAAGAACAAAGGACCCCAGAACTTTGAAACCTTGGTCTCCATTTGTCAGTTGTAAAGGTGACAGATGGCTTAAACCCAGCTCAGTCAACTCTGAATGTAAGATAATTGGAGGATTTGAAGATCATGTCGTCTCTCTGTGTATGTATGCGCACGTGCGCATGCTTTCTCCGCATCTGTTCCTGACCCACACTGAAAATACCATTAGGAAAAAGCACACAAAATGGGCTCGCCAGAGGCCATCTGTTAGCAAGAGTGCCCATCATTCATCACCTCCCTTAAGTGCCTTTGCGTCCATGCGGGGGAGATGCATGGCAGTCTTCCCTCGCAGCCATCCTCTCACTCCCAGCCTCAACTGCCCCGACAAAAACAGATGAGAAGGAATTATTCTTCTGGTCAGGTCAGATATATCCTTCCTGGAGACCTTCACAGTGGTTAGAAGTAGAATTCTGCCCCCTCCATCGATGTGGTGCTACATGAGGCCCAGCCTCTGGGAAATCAGCTGCAAATGACCAACCCCTCCATTCGGCCCATGGTCACCTGGTACTAGCATCTGCTTTTTCAGGAAGGCCCTGCTGCCCTGCTTGGGTCATTCAGGCTCTCCTAGCTCTTAGCAGTCAGGAAGAGGTGTGGCCAATTCAACAGGGAGTGCACGGTGACTGACCTCCAGTTGCTGACGGCTTCGTCACCATCACTTGAAGCTGCCATCTGTGTTTCACCACGAGCAGCTTGTTTGTACTTGCAGGATTACTTCCTCCAAAAGGGACACAGATAGACACATTCACTGCCTTCGGCTCCGGAGGCACTCCTAGTATAGTTTCTCAAGCAGCAAATTCCTAAACAGTAGAAGCTACATCTTAAGAAAATCTTCAGTTGTAAACTCTAGAGGACCCATAGTGGCGCTTAGTGGCATCTCCAAGACGAGAGGGAGGTTGAGATCTCCACAGTGATTCCAGTTCAATCCCCAAGCCTCTCTAGACCATCCCCGACCCCCGCCGTGAGGAGGCAGGAAGTAACTCATCTGGATGCTCAAAAGCACACAGGTGCTGTACCTGCAGACAGCCACCCAACCCCGAATGCCCACGTTAACGTTAACAGGATACACACTGGTATTTGGCTACTAAGACCCTTTGCGTGCTAAACCAGAAGTCAGACCCTAGTGTGCTTATCATAATGTTCTAAGGACACTGAGGACCAGGATTAGACATGCTTTTTAAAAAGAGTAGATAGATACTTGAGTGGTTTTTGAGTGACATTAAACTCTGATCAGTGACTCTCAGGAGAACATAAAATATGGTCACCTCTGAAAACGTACATATAAGTAGCAGACTAAGCAGGTGTGCTGGTTTAGGAATATATTCGCGTACACTCAGACATATATTCATGTAACAGCAATTAATGAAAAAGAGGCCATGCATTTGAAAGGGAGCAAGGAAGGACAAATGAGAGGGTTTGGAGGGAGGAAAGGGAAGGGGGAAATGGCCTAATTATATCATAATCCCCCAAATAAAAGAAATAATCAAAAATAAATGAAGACATATGAAAATAGTTGTTATTGTAGCTTCAGAAATAAAGGCTAAACAAAACAAAACCAAGAAAAAGTGCATGCGGTCACATGTGCGCTGAGTGCTTTCAGCCTGCACATAGGCGCAAATGTCCATAGGCACTGCTCTCGTCGCAGCGTCGACTTTAATGGCAGTGGCAACAACACTGTTAAATGGTTATCAGTTGCCAAGGCTCACCAGTTCCCCCCACGTGTTGCACTAAGCACTGTAGGCACCGGACCTGCCGTGACAGCGTTATGAAACAGACATTAATTTCTCCAGAGACTCAGAGACGTTAAGGCAATTAAGATCCCTCCAAGGCTCAGACCTCTGGCTTGAGCGCTCCCAAGGCTCTGTGACTGTGTTGACTACACTGTGCATGGTCCACGAAGTTGTCCCCATCAGGCAAGCACTCTAATGTGCTTCATTGCAGCCCACCAGTCCTCCCTCCCTCCCTCCCTCCCTCCCTCCCTCCCCCTTCCCTTCCTCTTTCCCTTCCTTCTCTCATTTTCAACAGTTCAGTGCTATGCTGAGTCGCCATGTCAGCATTATACATGTACCTGCCTTTCCACCTGTTTGAAGAAAAACACATCCATTCCTTAGCGTCATTAACTGATTTTCAAACCTTTCTCTTTAAGTAATAGCATAAACATTTTATTAATATAGATTATAGCATGAGTGGATTTTTTAGATTCAAAATGCACCTGGCTTTCTGAGACTCTATCACACTTGGTCAAATTGTAGTTAATAAAAATAGTTGCCATCCTGTTCCATGGTGGATCCCTGTTGAGTCTGCCTGATCGCCCACTCTCTCTCCCTAGCTCTAACCAAGTCCCACATCCAGTGCTCGGCCTAGTCAAACACAAAAGTAACAAAACAAGCCTACAGGCTCAGAACTCATCAAAAATTAGGAACAGTATGAAAGATTGAGGAAGTATGTCCTCTCCCCCAAGAGTCACCAGTCCTATAGAAATGTCTGCCAGTAAGAAGAAACCCTATCTCAAAAAATAAAAAACAAAACAAAAAAAGAATTACCTAGATGAGCCCTAAGACACAGAATTCAAAATAATAGTAATAATAAACTTCATTACAAACTCAAGGAATTTAAAGGAGACAAAAAAATGGATCATTGAACTTAAAAAAAAAGAACTTGGAATAAATGCCCGACTGATGCCCAAAGAAGACAGAATCCTAAGACTGATGGGGATACTGGAAGACAGCCCAGCATTTGAAAACAGAATTAAATACATAATACATACTAATACATACATACATACATACATACATACATACATACATACATACAAAAAAATTGACTAGGACTCAAGGTGAAATGAAGATGGAACTGAAAACCCCAATAACCCAAGTAGAAAACTCAAAGGAAATCCTCACAAATGGAATGACTCAAACAGGAGACACAATAGCAAGACTTGGAAATGACGTAGAGGATCTCAGTGAAGTAAACACCCGCGCGCGCCCGTGTGCGCGCGCGCGCGCGCGCACACACACACACACACACAAACACACACACACACACAAACACACACACACACACATACATACACACACACACACACATACATAAACACACACACACACACACACACACACACACACACTTCATGTAGGGGAGAAATACAGGCTATGTGAGACACCATGCAACACAAAACCCTTGGATTATTGGAAGAGAAGAGTTGAGGAAGAAGCATTCCACGTCAACGGCACAGAGCACACCCTCCACTGCATCACAGAAGAAAACTTTCCCAAACTGAAAAAATGGATGTACCCACATCAATACAAGAAATCCAAGATACCAAGCAGGTAAGATCAGAAAAGAAAATTACCACAGCATATCATAGTTAAAATATCAAGTATGCAGAACAAAGAAAGAGAAGGAAGAAACAACAACAACAACAACAACAACAAAAACACAAGTCAAGTCACATATAAAGGAAACCCTAAACCTGAGTAGGTGATTTTAACACTCTACTTTTGTCCAACCGACAGGTCATCTGGAAAACCTAAAGCAAAGTCATATCAAAATTAAATGACATCATTCGTGAAATGGACTTAACACTATATCCTATCCAAACACCAAAGAACATACATTCTACTCAGTAGCTTGTCTACACTAGCACAGCAGGGGCAGGAAACAAATCTCACAAATCCAGAAAGATTGAAATAGCTCTGTTTATCTTATCGGACTATAACACAATAAAATTTAAAATTGGCAGCTAACAAATCTCTAGTAAACTCCCAGTCACGTGGTTAAGTGATTCATGGCCGAATGATGAATGGGTCAAAGTAGAAATAAAAAAAAAAAAAAATCCTGGAACTAAGTGAAAATTGAAACACAACACAATCAAATCTCTGGGACACATTATAAACAGTCTACAAAGGAAATTTATAGCTTTGAGTGATTACATTTAAAAAATCTGAAAGAGCACAAATGACTTAATGATGTAAGTAAAACATTTGGAAAAACAAGAACAAACCAAATCCTGTTGAGGGCAAGACAAAGTACAAATAAGAGCAGAAATTAGTGAAATTGAAACAAAGAAAACTACACAAAGAATCAACATTTCTAAGAGTTGATTCTTTGAGAAAATAAATACAATCAACAGACCTTTAGCTCAGTTAGCCAAAAGAAAGAGAGGATTCAACTAAATAGAAACAGAAATGAGCAGGGAAACATTACAACATACAATACAAAATATTAAAATAGTATAAGGAAGTACTTGAAAGAACCTGTATTACATTAAGTTGGAAAACCTAAAAGAAATGAACAAATTTCTAGATTCAGGAAAGCATCAAAATTAAACCAAGAACAAGTTAACAAGCTAAGCTGACCCATAAAAAAACGAGGTGCTCAAAAGAGTAATAAGCCTTCTAGCTGAAAAAGGCCCAGATGGATCCACAGTAGAATTCTACCAGGTTTTCATATAGTATCTATAGCTAGTCTTTTAAACTATTAAAAAAAAATAAAGACCTAATGAGCAGTCCGAAATTTCTATGGTTTAGAATAGAGAAACAAGTAAAGACATTAACAAAAGGAAAACTGTAAGCTGATATCCCTAATGAACATTGACTAAAAAAAAAAAAACAATAAAATGCTGACAGAGTATGTACACATTACTAAAAGATTATCTATCATAACCAAGTTGGTTTTCATCTGGAGATGTGGGGATATTTCAACATGCATGAGTCGTTAAGTGTAAAAGACCACATAGATGAGCTTAAAGAAAAAAACCACAAAATAGACGTGGACAAAGCTTTTGACAAAATCCAGCACGCTTTCCTGATAAATGTCCTACAGACTATAGAACTAGGGGGAACACACCTCAACACAATAAAAGCTGTACATGAAAGCCTACAGCCTACATCATCCTAAATGGAGGAAAATGACTGAAAGCAGGAAGGAGCCAGGGTTGCCCACTATCCCCCTCTGCCAATGCTGTGCTCTAAGGACTGGCTGCAGCAGTAAAGCAAATGAAGAAATAAAAGGCGCACAAATAGGAAAAGCAGAAGACAGACAGTCCTTATTTGCTGACGACATGCCATTATAATACAAGATTAAGGACATACAAAACAAGACAACTCTGAGATGTCCTTTTACCCCAACCAGAATGACAACAAACAAAACAGCTGGCGAGGATGTGGGGAACTGGGTACCCTTATTTATGTTTGATGAGATCGCAAACTCATCCAGTTACTCTGGAAATCAATTTGGAGAAGTTTGGGAGTATTCCTTATGTATCTATTTTTTTTAAAAAAGTAGTTTAAATAACTCTAAAGGCAAAAAATAAATCTACCATATGATCCAGCTATGCCACTCCTTGGCATCTGCCCAAAGGACTTGACATCTTATTCTACAGATGGTTGCTCAGCCGTGTTCACTGCTGTTCTAATCACAGCAGCTAAGGACTGGAAACAATCTAAATGTCCTTAAACCAATGAATGGATAATGAAAATGTAGTGCATATGGACTATGAAATGCGATTTATCTGTAAGGAAAAAAGAAATCATAAACTTCGCAGGTAAATAGGTGAAACTACACACGATTATATTGAGTAAGGAATTAACCCAGCTCTGGAAAGACAAACATCACATCTCTCTCACTTAGGTTCCTAGATCCAAGTCTTAAGATATGAATAGACAACTTGGAGTAACTACAGAAGCTAAGAACCTCTCTCTCTCTCTCTCTCTCTCTCTCTCTCTCTCTCTCTCTCTCTGTGTGTGTGTGTGTGTGTGTGTGTGTGTTTGTGTGTGTGTAAGTGCATGTGCATTTATCCAGGAAGCCTTTGATATAAGCCATCTGAAGGTGAAATGGGAAGAGGGGGCTTTAAATTGTGGAAGGGGTTAGATAAATATATAAGGAGGAGGATAAAATAATAGCGAGGGAAATAATGCCTATCCTGGAATCCTAGCCAGCTACCTTGGGCTAATGAAGTCATGAATATGAAGTCATAATGAATCTTGAAGGACAATCTACAAGTGTCACTTTATTAAACCAGCACAATCTCTAAATATAGTCTAAATATTTATCCTTATAAATATAATCCTCAATAGTGTAATACTCAATCCTCCTTAAGGAAATTCCTCTTTGAATTAGAGGTCATTACAGAAAGCTACAACTAGTCAAAATACAGAGGCGTGAAGCACAGCCCCAACAGATACATCTACAGTATAAATTCTGCACCTAAGACTCCAGGACTCTTGTGGCAGAGGAGGCAGAAAGAAAGGGTACAATACCAGCAAAGCCTTGGGGACTTTTCTTTGGGGAAGTTGATTTAACAATTTAGTCTGTCTCTGGTTGGGTGTTCTAGTTCTTCTGTGGTGAGTCTTGGGGTGTGTGTGTGTGTGTGTGTGTGTGTGTGTGTGTGTGTTTCTGTATGGTTGTCCTGTTTGTCTAGATTATTCAGTTTGGTATCATGTGACTGCATCCAGAACCACTTTATAATCTGTTCCTGTGATGTCTTCTCTGCCATCCCTGATTCTGCTGTCTGAATCATTTCTGCAGTATACTGGTCAGTCTAGTGAAGCATTTGTCAACATCGTTGACCTTTTTAAAGAGTCAAGGTAGAGTTTATGAAAGAACTAAATAGTAAAATGAAGAAGGAATGAAACAGAGCTCAGAAGCTCAAAAGAGAAAAATCAATGCTTTAATTTCTTCTTTATGGTTTTCTTTCTTTCTATTAGTTTCTTGGGGTAGAATATTAGCTTTTGATATAAGGAGTTTCTTTTTCAGTTTATAATCATCAAGAACTATCAAGTCCCCTTTAAAAGCCCTACCTCAGCTGCATCCCACAAACACTTGCTTTGTCTTGTGTTTTCACTTTAGCATTGTATAATTTTTCTGTGATTTTTTGATCCATTAGTTATTTAATAATATATTTCTACATGAGGCAGAGTTAGATGAATAGAGATAGTCAGGAAAGCTAAAGCCTTCTCCTATGGATGACAGCTTGGCTTCTTGTTCCCAGATGACCACTCAAGAAGAAGCAGTGGAGAGGCACTGGAGTTGTTATCTAATAGGGCCAACAGGGGATGATCCAGTGACCTATAAAACATCCAACCCAGAGACTGTTAGCTGACTCCAAGCCTTAAGGCCCACCACCCCTAGCCCATCCCAGAGGGGTAAAGCCGTTACTTTTTCTTTCTCTAGGTTTCACCTTCTGTTTGTCCTGGACATTTGGTTCTTTGTCTGTCCCAGAGAACAAACTTGGTATTCTGGATTCTCCTTGATGACAGCCAGCACCCCTGATACACAGATATATGTAAGTCTCTCAATTCTCCTTATGTTATTGCCTTCTCTTTTCATTTTGTTGAGGTCAAAGAAGTATTATATATAGATTTAAACTCTTTAAGATTGTTAGGTCTTGATCAGAACCTAGCAAATTTTAAGAAACTTTTCATGTGCACTTTAGAAGAATGTACATCCTGCTGTTTTCATGGGCTACTTCATAGATATCTCTTAGGTCCCTTTGGCTTGTCCTATTCTTTAGTCTTTTAGTGACATGGAACTTTCAGTGCCTCACACAGAATCTCCCACCCAACCCCCACCCTAGACTATGATCTCCATGGTTAACAATGTCATTGAGTCTGACCTTCTCAAACCTGAAGTAAATTTAGTCCTTTTAGGGATAATTTAGAATCTCATTGTTATTAAAACCTGCTTGTTTTCTGGGGGCAGAGTTGGTCTGATAAACAAGTGCAGAGGATGGGAACAATGGCCGTCTACTTCTGCAGAGACATCTGCCCCACAAATGAAGGACCCTTCCTTTTGTCTTTCCTGGTGTTGAGCCTCCAGGTGACCAAGTTTAGTCCTCACTACCTCAGGGGTGAGCGGGAGTTGGAAGGGAGCACCACTCCTTGGGGAGCTTTCAGATGGAGCTGAAGTGGAGTGGAGACTGATGGTCATTTCCTCCTCATGGGACAAGGACCTTGACCTGGGATCTCGAGTGACAAGAAGCATTTCCATGTCAACGAGCTGGTTGTGACTCTGATGCCACAGATTCCACTAATTTTGTTTTCTTTCTTTCTGAGATTTAGTAGATTTTTCTTGAACAAATGTTTTTCTTGTCTTTAGGACAATTTTCAGGTACTCAAAATTCTTGCTTTTATAACTCTCTCAAGTGATGGCTGTTTTGCTGGAAGCCAGTTTCCTCAGCCCCATTTTTCACGCCCCTGACCCCCATGGTTCTACCTTAGCACAGCAGACACTGATGTCTTAATCTTGCTAAGGTCATCATTACACAAAGCCACAGTGAATGAATGGATGTGTTTCTCCTGCACAGTATGGCCCCAGGACTTCTTAGCTGGAATTTTATGCCTTTTCATCTCAATGTTTGTTTTGGGTTATTCAACCACTTCTTTGTGGCAGCCACTGTTACTAGGGTTCCTGTCTTGTGTGTATGTGTGTGTTTTCTGATGCTGAAGTTACTGGAATTTATTAGTCTAATGCTGATGTTTATGAAAGCTATGAGACAATTACAAAGCTATGAGAGTAATTTCTCACTGAAAAGTGGGAGAAATAGCTAATGAACCAAGGGTTCAAATCATGCCATTCCCTGGAGATGACAGAAAGCCTCTGCCCGGTCCTTCTTACTTCCTGATGTTGATGAAGTTCCAGGCCAGGGAACCACTGGTCAGTCAGAAGTGACACCTGGCCAACCTCATCCACATACTGTGACACTATAAGGGTTGCTGTCTTAGGGCAGAGAAGGGAACCATCCCCTGGGGACATACAAAGAGAATGAAAGCCAGTTCCAATATAAGAAAGAGGTAAGTGTAGATCTTCTGCCATCACTAAGGGGACCAGCACCAACTTTGTGGCTTTTCCACCCTAGGTAAAGAGTTCCCCGATTTTCCCAATTCACCTGACCTATCCCCGTGGCTGAGCGCTCTCATGGAAGATGTTACTTCTCAGACCATGTCTACCCCCAGGTTCTCTTTCCCTTGTTTCATAGCATTGTTAGGGTTTGCACATCAGCAACCTCTGGGCAGATGCTGCGACTTGATGCTCACTGCCAGCTGTCAAGCTGACTGGGATGCTGGCTCCCACTTGGTCCTGGCACGCTTTCTCTTGCTGTGCCCGTCATCCCTCTTGTCTGCCCTGTTGTCTCACTGAGCTTGTTTCTTTAGTTGATGCTGATGTCCCTGCCTATGGTTGGCCTATTGCTCTGTGCATGCCCAGCCTCCTAGCACGTCCCTCTAACATGCCCCTTAGCGGTAGGTAGAAATCAACAACAGCCCCTCAAAACCTTAGCATGCACCAGAGCCCTTCCTGGGATGGGCTCCTTTAACTCCCTGGTTTTATGCTTTCTGATTTAGAAGGTCTGAAGTCGAGTTGGGAAACTCCATTTCTAAGGCACTGCAGGGTGTTGGTTGCTGCTGTCCTGGCCCGTATTTTTGGGACCCCTGACTTAGGACAGGACTTCACTCAAGTGACTCCAGCTATCATGCCTGGGAGATCATGGAAGGTTTTAAATAAAGTTTTCTTGAAGTCCTAAACACATTAAGGCATTTAAAAGCATTAAAACTATAACAGAAAACACATATCTTCTCCAAACTCATGCCCTCAAGCGCTTCTGTTAGCTCCTGACTGTAGCTGGTGGGCTCTTCCTTTCTTTGACCAAACCATGCAGTTTCTTCCCTTGAGGCTCTTGACAAAGCTTTGCCTGTAAAGACCTTCCAGAATGCCCCTGTCATTCACAACAAAGGGTGGTGTTCCCTAGAAAGAATACTCCCAACACACGCTACTCTAACATCTGATTCACTGTATGTACTTCATAATACAGGTTGAGTATACCTTATCCAAAGTGCCAGGGAACAGAAATAGTTTGGCTTTCAGATTTTTTTTTTCAGATTTTGGAATATTTCCATAATGAGATACCATGACAAGTCAACCCAAATTTAAGTATGAAATGTATTCTTTTCATATATATATATGCATTGCTTATGTTTTGCAATATTTTAAATCATTTTGTATATAAATGAAGTGTCATGTTTTCTACTTTGGTATCATGTCAGCACTAAAAAAAAAATAATGAGATTTTAGGACATTTCAGAACTTAGACTTTGGGATTCGGGATCCTAAACCCATACTTCTCACGAGCAGAGACTATCCACTCTGTTTTCTGTTTCTGACCAGTGTTCCCTTCTGCCTCCTTCTTCAGTTCAGTTACTTCTAGTTTTCACGGAATCTCAGAGACTTGGAACAGTGACTGTCATCTATCAGGTTGTCAATCAACATGTGCTGATCAGCTATACAGTGCTGAGAGCTAAAGTATTCTTTGCAGACAACAGGCCCAGGCTCTACTTTGCGTGCTATACACTTATTGAAAGGCTAGAGTGAACATCTGGGAGATACCATGCTATGATGTGACCGTGTGCCCTAAAGCTCATGTGGGAATATAACCTTCAAACTCACATGCTGTTGGTATTTGGAGGTTAGGGAGTCAAGAAAGTAATTGGGATTGGATGGTGCTGTAAGGATGGACTGTGCAGATGCCCTCAGTAGCTGCATGTGGAGTCAGAGAGGTGTATGACATTCTTCTGCCACTCTCCATGGCAAAATCCTTTTATTGAGATGGGTTGCCATTGGGGGACCTCTTGTCTACCCTTTTGTCTGCTTGGGACTCACACAGAGGTTGAGAAGGGCTCTCTGGAACATGTGCAGTAGAATCAAAGAGGAGGACATTCCTTATTGCAGAGATCTATTTGCTCAGCTGTGTGCTACTCATGAATGTTATCTAAGGGGGTTCAGAGCACATACCAAGAGTAGCAAGGAATCTGTTTGCATGGAGCATTCAGCCTCATGCTCATTCCATTTAGCACTGTGGGCGCAACTACAAAGATTCTGGGGTCTGCTGGTGCCGATGAGATGAGAGACCTTTGAGACTGTGACCAAGTGCAGGAGGATTCTAGGAGTTAGACACACTGTGGAGAACAGGAGCCATAACGATGGTTTCCTGGTAATCAGAACAGAAGCTAGGAGAAACTTCAGAGGCAATTCTCAGAGTTGGAGTCATGCAGACAGACAGCAAGCAAGACAGAGTTGAAGATGTTCAAAGCCTCAGTCTCTGAGATCTGATCCTAAGCCACAGTGCTTGTGTATCAGGGTCCTGGCATTGCTCAGGGCCACCTTGGGTGCCACACCACACAGATGCACTTAGGCTGTGCCCTCTTCCAGCTGAGGTCACACTTTATTGGGGCCATGAACCCTGTAAGATCCTGGCTTTCCCGCTAAGCCTGTGATCAGAGGCCTACCGTGCCTAGCAGGGTTAGAGGAGAAGCTGTGTTATCTCAGATCTCCAGGGAACATGGCAGCTCTTGACATTTGGCCTTGGTGTTCTAAACACTATCTGCTTAACTCAAGTTAGTGACCCTCAGGAGGGCATTGCTAACCCTGACTCCCTAGACTGTCCTCATGTCTCCCCACCATGGGTTTCCATGACACTTCCAACTAAACTTGCTTCTAGTTCATTGTAAAACCTGGAGTTGTTCATGAAATGTGCTTCTCTTGGAATTCTAACATGGCCCTAGACCCAAACAGATGGCCACTTTCCTTGAATGTCCCATGTGTTCCTTTGGATGTAGGAAGTGCCTGACTTAAGTGGAGGCACTTGTATTCTTTCTCTTCTTCACTCCCTATATTCTGCTCACATAACTATTGCCATAGCTATGCTGCTGAGTCCTTTCTGTGGTGTCCCCTTGTTATAAATTTTCTGTGCCACCCCATGGTTAACTGCCTGAGAATCAAAGCTTAAATCCATCATAATTGAATAAAAAAAATAGAGAAGGCTCTTCAGATATTTTTCTCCCTGTCTACCTTTACTCTGATGTTCTTTAACTTTTGTTATTCCCTGCTCTGCCCACCTGCAGCATCAGTAATCAAGGTGCCCTATCTGTGGGCCATGGTGACAGTTTGCCCATATGAGAATCCTACTTGTTTTCTCCTGACTGGAACACATCATCTTAGGTCACCACCTAGGTTCCAGGGGGAAGGTCTACTTGCTTTAAAAGGTTTCTGCATGTGGCATCCTCTGCTCTGTAATTAATCTGAAGTAGACAGGCAAGATGAAGGGAAGATGTTTCCCTGCCTAGGACAAGTAAGGAATGCTGTAGCTCATGAATGAGTCCATTGGTCATCATATCAAGACCACTGAGGATAGTGCTGGAGTGAAGCTGGGGGTGAGGACAGCATCGCACACAAAGGAAGAAACCAGGGTGGAAGCATCCAGATGCCAAGAGCGTCTCTTCTGAGGTAAACGTGGACTCCACCAGCACAGGTTTTCTCTCCCTACCAGTATGACAGAAGTAGTTCAGTCCTCCAACTTCTGAGCAGACATAGATGTATTGTGAGCACATGACCCATGCTGTTCAAGATAGAACAGTTCACTCTCATCATTTGAGTCAACTCTTATCAGTAGCATCTCCTCTCATTCTTGAGTTATAGACAACACAGTATGTGTTTACACCTATGTGATCTCTGTATTGACATCCTTTGCCTGAAGAACTTCTACTCAGATCTCCAAGCCCGGTTAAACATCACTTCCACAGGACTCTCATCTTTGCTTCTCTTTGCACGTGCTTGCTGTTCAAAGCAACTACTTGAACTTCTTTGCAACAAATTCTGTTGCCCAGTACTAGACTGCATTCAATTATTTATATGTATTTCTATTAGTTTTTTGTTTTTTATTTTTGAGAGTATAATTTAGTTGTAATATTTCTCCTGTCCCTTTCCTCCTTCCAAATTCTCCCATATATCACTCTCATTCAAATTGCTGGCCTCTGTTTTCATTGTTATTGCATACACACACACACACACACACACACACACACACACACACACGTGTGTGTATGTGTGCATATACACAAACATACATACATACATACATACATACATACATACATACATACATACATATGCCTAATTAGAATCCATTAAATCCATATAATGCTACTTGTATGTATATTTTCAGGGCCGACCACTTGGCACTGGACAAACAAATGATGTGGCCCCCCCCCTTCTCCTTCCGGTTTTACACAGTTGACTATAGTTATTTATAGAGTTGTGAGTTTTTCCATGTCCAATTTGGCCTATCCAGTAGATTTTTGATCTTAAGGAGAGGAACCCCACATGTGCAACAAATGTTTGTTAAAGACATGGATTATTTAAGATGTGTAATTTTCATAGGGTATAGGGCTCTCTGATTTTCAAAATGGTCACATAATTATCTATGGGTGGCACAGCCTGAGAGAAACTTGGGTCAGGGAGGCACAGTGATCAGCAGAGAGCTGTTACTGTGCTGACAGCCCTTTCTGTGGAGCTCACTGTGGGTCTCAGGGTCTGCCCTCAGGAAACTAGTGTGAAGGAGTAGGTTTGTACCTGGCCCAGGGACCATGTGACAGGACTGTGCAGCAATGTACTTGGAGGTCTCTCAGCCACTTGCCTGAGCATTGGAAAGACATCTGGGCTGGCTGAGGCTCTTCCTATAATTCTGAAAGCCAAGGGTCATGGAAATGGATCAAACCACAACACATTTTCATTTTTCCATTTAAAATTGAAACCCTCTGTCTTTAGTAGACAGCAGGAATTTTAGGACTCGGGGGTGGGGGTGGGGGGCAGGGGAATGCCATTCTTTTGTTTCTCTTGCCTGAGGTAGGTCCTGGTGTGAAGCCATGGGGATGTGGGATGGTATTGCTGGTTGTAGCTAGAGTTTCTCTTCTAGAGCAAAGTAAGGAGCGTGGACCCTGCACAAGCTTCAGTTCCTTCCTGTGCTTCCCACTGTGTCCCAGGCTGTCCCTGGGCTCTGTTTGTTTCCTGTTGACTTTGCTGGGCACCTACCTTCCTTTTAACTCTCTTTGTTTGCTGTGGATTTCTGCCTGCCTTAACAAAGAGTTGTAATCGCTGGACTGTTGCGGGTACCCTAATATTTTCTCAAAGATACATTACCCATAAGGGTGCATAAATAATGGCCTTGAGTTGTGCCCTACATGCTCTGTGGTACCTCAGCTTCCTGAGCCCCCTACTATCTCACCTGCCCTGCCCGTCCAAAGCTCCAGGTACAGTACAGAAAAGACTGAAAGACTGAAGGGCCAGACAGACAGACTCTGGAAGGGTGTTGATGTGAGATGCACTCCTTAAATGTCTAATTGAGCCATGCACCCAGGACTGGGTTCCCAGCATCATCTGTGTGCTCAGCCTTCCTCCTCTGACTGTGGGTACCCCTGGCTAAGAGCCTCCACAATTCTCAGCCGGCCTCTGATTGGCTTTGCCTCACTTTTTCAGTATAGTAAAACTATACATAAATTCAGTGACTTAATAAAAATAACTTCTAGGGACCCCACTTTCTAAGAGCTTGTGAACAGAAGAACTTAGGATCTTATTTGCTTCTGAAAACTTTGTAGGTACCTTAAGTGCAGATGTTAGGATAGTCTGGTGACTGTGTGCCTATGTGTACAATTCCTAAGATTTTATTTTGCTTTAGACACTATTTTGCTTTTAAACATTCTTGTTTCATGACTGATGTTCTGAAATGTTGAATGAGTTGTTGGGTACATTGGCATATGCCTTAAATCCCAGCGTTCAGGAGGCACAGGCAAGCAGATTTCTGAATTCAAGCCAGCCTGGTCTATATAGTGAGTTCTAAAACAACCAGGGCTACACAAAGAAACCTTATCTTAAAACATCTCTCTCTCTCTCTCTCTCTCTCTCTCTCTCTCTCTCTCTCTCTCACACACACACACACACACACACACACACACACATTGAATGCATTCGTTGATGTCTCGTTTGCAAGCTGTCCCCTTCACTTTCAAGCAGACAGACTTTGGAGGGATGAAACATTGTCCTCTGCTTGTTCCTTTTTGTTGGGCAAGTAACTTTCATTGTCTAAGGAGGAGCTTCTACCGGAGCCTTGGCTCTGTATCTAGGGGTAAGAGGTTTTACTAAAAATGGATCCAAGCAGTTCATAAACTTCCCTCTAACATTAGCATCTTACAGGCCCCTTAAAGATTACTTAGCTTGACACAAAAACGAGTCTTAAAGACTGAAATAACAATTTCCTGGATTCCTGTGCAGGCTTCTGACTTGTCCCTGTGTCCTTGGACCATATGTGAACAGCTGTAATATTATCAAGAACTGCTAGACAGAGAGGAACCTGCTCCGAGTTTACCACAGGTCACACGGAGGAGGGAGAAGCAAGAGGTAGCTAGTCTCCTGGGTGACCAGGTTACGAAACTCTTCACTAGCTGTACCTGCCTGAGATAGGGGCCTGTACCTTGCCCAGGTCTTAGGAGAGAGCCTAACTGATTATATTTGGCTTTGCAATACTCATTTCAAACCATGTTGCTTCTATCTCTGAAATTGGAAAGAAAAGCCCGCTGAAGGTCAGTTTGAAGGACCTGCGGAGGCAGGCAGAATGATCTTAGTAGGCTTGAACCTGGAATCTGATGCTCTGCAACAGGCCTGGGCTGGTGGCAGGTGAGCAATGTTCCCTCAAAGGTCCTCAGGATAGACCTATCTGAAAGTCCTGTAGATGCAAAGTAAACAGAGCTTTATGGTAGGTGCTTGTCACCAGGGATATGCTCTTGCTTCCTGACCATGAGCTGAGACATTTTAGTGCACGCATGCACTGTCACCAGTCCAAAGCTGTGAGGGTTTCTTGACTATAGGCTGAAATCTAGGACTATCATGAACAATCTAAGTAATTAAAAAAGTAAATTAACTACTCTCAGTGTTTTATTTTAGTTAGGTAAGGCAGACTATTTATTACAAGTAAAGTGAGATGTTCAAATATGACTCAGCCTGGCACCTGGGCAAATGAAAGGATGAAAGAGGAAGAAAAGAGAGAGGCAGCAATGCTGGCAGGGGATTGGCTATGGCAGACACAGGCTGCTCTGTCCTCTTTCTCGTGCTCCCATTTCAGGGGTCACGAGAATAACCTAGAAATAAGATTTCCAGACCATCTCAGGGCTCTCTTTCCTGGGGCTCTGCTGTACAGCTGCCTTTTAGGTCTCCTCAGACCTGGTGCCTTACCACTGCTTGCTTTTTTGCCCTGTCCACTCCCTGACCCACCTTGACCACCCTCAGAATTGTGGACTTAGCTACTCAGCCCAGTGCCAAGACTGGCCCTTGAGTCTGTGCTTACCCTGCTTGGACCCAGACTCTTATTGTTTTGCTCCAAACACAGCCCAGCTGAGTGTTATCTCACCAGCACAGGTCCTTGAGGGTTAAGATCTCCTAAGTGTCCTGTGGCTCTGAAGAGTCGGGGTTAGTAAAACTAGGCCTTCCTTTGAGCAAAGGCACAGGAATGGTTCTTACCACCACGAGGACAGGATGGGGGTGGTTTCTCTAAAGCCGTCACATTAACCTAAAAACCAGATGGAGAAATTCATGGATTTCAAGAAAAACTTTAAAAATTAATGATGCTCAAACACCAAGGGCCGGGCTCCTGTGGTAAGAACGTCTTTCCATCCATGTCCTTAGCTCTGGCATGTTCACAGCCCAAGCCAAGGTGACTGGATTCCTCACATAACCACAACACTCATTCATCATCAGTGTTTATAATAACTGACACACTTCAAGGCCATTGATAAAAAGCAGCTTGCTGATGGCCAGGGGTCTCACTGGTCACGCAATGGGAAAGGCTTTTGGCCAAGCCTCCAGATCTGGCTAATATGTGACTTATCTCAGGAACGTCTGGCTTTGAAAAATATACAAAGTGACCCACACGGACCCTGTTTTCTGGCCCCTGTGCATTCTCTGCCTCATTAAAAACGTTGCTTGTTTAAAATTGCCCCGGGACAATTAAGTAGGCCTGAAGTTGATTTATGGGAGACAAACAGAGCCATGCATGCACAGAAACATTGTAATGTCGGGGAGGTAATTCACGAAGATAAGGCTGAGGTGATGGGGGGTAGACCCGACTCAAGGTCAGCCATAGGAAAGCTGTATCTTGACAACCGTCCAGATCCATGGAGGTCCACATTATTCAGGTGAGCATTATGTTTTATATCTTAGCCCACATTTTGAGTTCATTGGTTCAGTGCTTGAAAAGAAATGAAAAGCAGCCCCCACACATGGCCATATATGTCCATTGGGAGTTGAAGTGGAATCACAGGGATCAGTTGTACAAAGAAGCAAAGGGGAGTTTCGTTGACTTTCCCGTGCCCAGCCTTTTCTAGCCAGCCGTTAGTTAGTTGTTTCTTTGGAAGGCATCCATACCACTCAGGGGTGTCTGGGCATTCATTCTGGGGGTTCTTTGGAGCTGGTTGACAAGAGAATCATTGGTGAACTTAGAGCAAGGAGAGAATCAGAATGGGTTATGTCTGTAGGGAGACCATGTTGGAAGGCGGACGCTCTCCTAGACATTTGGGCACTTTACTGTCCCTGGCTGAGTCTACTGGCTGGTGTAGAGCAGTGTTGGTACTGGGCACCTTCCCAACAGCATGGTGTGCCCACGGCTCAAGCTAAGGCAGAAGCCGAAACTAGAGGTATAGCTTTGGGCCACTGGATGGCTTCTGTCCAATCCCCCTGTGGACACAGGGCATTGGCTTCCAGCCATTCTGAAACGCTCTCAGAGATATTACTTTCCACCCAGAGAGCTGGTGCCAGGGCATTCAGCTAGGGCAGGTCCCAGCAGGACCGAACTTTTAGGAACATATTCACACACTTGTGTTTGACCACCTCCTTTCTCTTTAGGGTTTCTCTGAGCATCTGAGTGTTGCTTGATGACAGGGTCCTTATGAGAAAAGTGTTGTTAAATGACTTCATCATCATGTAAATATCGTAGAGCTGGGTTACCAAAAACCCTAAACAACACAGGTCAGTCACTGGACTGGGCCTTTGATGAGATCAAGAGCCATGGTAAAAAGCACAATGGGTCTGCTATATAAGATCTTTTTTTTTCTTATACCAAGCTTAATAAATAGAAATTTATCTATATTAATAAAAGTACAGTGGACACATAAGCTGTCAACATCATTGTCTGTTAAGTATTGCATACTGCCAAGAATTTTATGTACTATATTTTATAGGAGTGGCAGAATACTAGCATTTTTGTTTTGTTTGTTTGTTTCTCACCAGCGGCAGCACACATTGTGAATAGTGCACAAAGGTAAGACTTTATAAAGGCTATAAAGCCACTACACAACAGCAATTTTTCAGCTCCGTTGTAATCTTCTGGGACTTCCTTTTATATTTGGCCTGTCATTGACTGGTGTGTCATTGATTTAAAAACACACTTCTCTGATACCTGTGACTCAGTGGCTTACTCCAGAGCCACTTACAGAGTGTGGTATCGGAAGTCTGGGTTCCCAACTCTACTCCCCCTGCCTCATTTCTCAGGGCTGTACTCTCCGTGTGCATCATTACTTACAGGTACTGAAGAAAAATCAAATCGCAGACCAGACTGAAGGTCTCATTTAATGACTCCTCAAATGGATCGTTTTTGAAAGGTGATCCTAAGGAAATCAAGTAATCGTCAGTAAATGGTTTAATCCCAGCTCCCACCATGGTCTCTTCCACTTCCTCTTTTTGCCCATAGAGACCTCCCACCAACTTCTAAACCCACGTGTCTGCCTCTCTGGACTTGAATGCCACTCTCTTCAACTGGAATGACCTTCCTGAAGGCCCCAATTAATTAAAACATCAGCTCTTGCCTTAAGTCTTTCCCATTTCCTTCCATCGGCAGCAGCCTCTGCATCCAGTCACTCCTGTCTGCTCGGAACTCCAAGGCTATCCACAAACCACTACCAAAGACTCTTTTGTTCCAGTGACAGGACAGGTTACCAGTGTGGCCGGGCTTTCTGTGAGTGCCTGGAAACACTTCAAATGCTTGCATGCAGATTCCAGTTGATTTAAACTGTCCTTGCCCTCAGTTTGTCTGCATTGGAAATTTATTGGCTAGAGTAAAATACGTGACTATTCCGCACCTCTAACACCAAGGAAACCCAGAGTCCTAAGAAGTTCCACATGGCTGCTTCATTTAAAGCCAGCGTTAGTGTGCTTGGGATTTTAATGTTTCTGTCATATTTATCACTAACTTGAACCCGAGAGCCATTTAAAAATGACTGCTCATTGTTGGGGTTGGAAAGGAACTGGCTCTGTATTAGCTACTTTTCTTACCGCTTTGACAAAATACCTTCTTAAAGAAGGAGGATTTATCTTGGCTCGGTCTGGAGTACAGTAGTACATCATGGGTGTAGTCATGGAGGCAGAAACACAAGATGACTGGTCTTAGAAACACAGAGGACTTAGGTCACGTCGGATCTCTAGTGAAAAGCCAGAGAGCACGGGATGCTGGTGCTCAGATCGCTCTCTCCTCTATGTTCAGTCCGAGGCCCTGACCACAGTATGGAGATGCTCACACTCAGGATGTGTGTTCCCTCTTTGCCTCAACCTTTCTGGAAACACTCTTAGGCACACCCAGAGGTGTATTTTCATGGCGATTCTAGGTTCAATGAGGCTCATGTTGACGATGAATCAGCCTAGCCTCTTGCTCTGGAATCAGTAAGGCTGGCCGTGCGTCCTGAGCTGTCATGGCCAGGGCTAGAAAATGTTAGTTTCTTTAAAGCAATGATGAGACTTGCATCTCTGAGCATGTGACCTGGAGCTAGCCCCTGTAGCCTGATACCAATGTGCTTGTCTTACAGATGCTAAAGGTTGTATAGTGAGAGACAAGCCCATAATGAGCTGGCATGTAAAGTAAAGTTGGGATATCNAAGGTTGCAATGTGGGTAGAAAGGTATTTATGTGCTTAAGATTTACAGGGTAAGAAAGCCACATTGTCATCTGAAAGAAGACAAATGGCAAATTTCTGGAGCAGCAGGCCTCTGGGGGCTAATTCAGGAAGCTCACCAGTGACTCAACGTGTCAAAGGTCAGCTCTGTGCTATGAAATGAAAATACAAGCTCTTTTAGTGTAAACAATACAGGGACAGTCTCGAGTGTCCCAAGCCATCAGTCACATCAGACACATTCTGTGCCCAAAAGATGTCCCCATGACTCTATACCTGCAGGTCTGAGCATAATTGAGCAGAAGAGCTGACTAGACAATGTAGTCACACTGCTTAGAACTAGGGCTGACGACTTCCAGTGAGCTTCTCAGAGATACCAGGCTGTGGCTGCTGCGTACTGCTTCCCTTGCAATGGTCTAACAGGGACCCCGAAACTTAAGCATCTCCAACCTCCTTTGGTTTTGTTTAGGTTGTTGCAAGAGATTGACGGCAAGGCAGCGATGCAGCTCCCACTCCGGCTGTGGTTTGAGCTGGGAAGGGGAAGTGAGCACCTGGGGTCCCCATCATGCTACCTCGCTCTTGGTGCGAATCCAATAGAAGACATGTGTAAGGCAGAACAGGAAGTGTTTGCATCGGAAGCACACGGGTGCACGGCGGATGCACTGCAGTTACCTTACTCTGCTCTGAGCAGGGGAAGGGTAGTAAGGCCATGTGTTCAGGAATGTGTGGCCCTGTCTGGCTGATTCATCTCTGTCTCCTGCCTCCAAGTCTAGTAACAGAGATTCAACCAGTGTAAGTTGGACTGTTTCTCATTGTTTTTCTTTTCCCTTTAAGTTAAAGGTTTTGTTTTAAAAAAGTTTTCCTTAGTGTATGGAATATTGGGTTTCATTATGACATTTCCATACATATATATCCTATACCCTGCATTAATTCACTGCCCCTGCTTCCTCTCCCTCCTCTCCACATCTCCATGATCCTCTTTCTCCTCCCAAATAGTTTCCCCATGCCTTCATGGTGTGTGTGTGTGTGTGTGTGTGTGTGTGTGTGTGTGTCTGTGAGTGTAATTAAATCTAGATACTGCATGAGAGAAAAATAGAACTCATTTCCTTATTAACTTCAGTCCTCTCCCCCCTCCTTTTAAAGTTCTTCCACCTCCATCATAGTCCCTCCCCCCACTTTTAGCTTCAGCCCCTATGCATGTTTATAAATATATTTAAACTTACATTCTGACCATGAGAGAAAGCATGAAGCATTTACCTTCCTGAGTCTGGAACTCTGTGATGATCTCTAGTTCTAACCATGCTCCTGTAAATGGCATAATTTCATTCCTTTTATCACTGAATGGAATTGCCACATTTTCTTTATGCACCCACCAGTTGGTGGGCATTTAGCAGCTCCCACATGTTGGCTCCTGTCAATAGCGAGGTAGCAAAACAGATGTGCGGTGATTGTCTCCTGTGGCCTGCTGGTAAAATCCCAGGGGTGGGAGAGCTGTATGGCTGTCTTCCATGGCCTGCTGGCATACACCCATGGTGGGAGAGCTGTGGCATGAGGTAGTTTTATTTTTCCTTTTGGGGGCATTGGGAGGGGATGAACCTCCATACTCATCCCCCATGGCGGCTTCATCAGTTTATAATCTCACGAGGTGAATAAGCTCCTGCCTCCCCATTTCCTCTCCAGCACTTCTTCCTTTTGTTTTTCCTGAGGTTGGGCATTCTGATTTGGGAGAGATGGAATATCAGAGCAGTTTTAAACTGTGTTTCCCTGATGGCGAAGGATGTCCAATACTTTTTAAGTATTTACGGACCATTTGCATTTCTTCTTTTGAGAACTATCTAGGTATTTTCTTGCCCCAATTTTTGATTGAGTTGGGGATTTAGTATTAATATTTGCATCTATGTATATATTTGTGATATTATTGTATCTTTGTCTTTCTCGCAATTGTTTCACTCACCATGCAGCTTTTAAAACTCCATGTAAGCCCATTTACCAATCTGGGAAACTGTTTCCCCAGCTCTTTGCAGAGAGTCCTTGGTTATGCCTGTGTACTAAAGTGATTTCTTTGTGTTTTCTTTTACAAGTTTCTTACATGAAAGTCTGATCTATTTAGATTGGCTCTTGAGTAGGGTGAGAGATATAGATCTAATTTATTTTTCTGAACATGGAAATGCACTGTTTTTAAAAAAACAGCTTTGGCTGTCTTGGAACTCGTTCTGTAGACCAGACTGGCCTCAAGTTCACAAAGATACCCCTGCCTCTGCCTCCCAAGTACTGGAATTAAAGGCACGTGCCACCACTGCCTGGGCAGAAACATGACTTTCTAAGAACCATTTACTAAAGAGGTCATCTTTTCTCCAAAGTGTAGTTTTGAAACTTTTGTTGAACATTCGGTGGCTTTAATTGTGTGTATTTATTGGTGGCTACTCTGTGCCATGTGTCTACCCATCTGGATTCATGCAAGTCCTGTGATGATTTTATTACTGTGGGTCTGTAGTATAATTTGGAATCTTTCTGATTAGTGTTGCCCAACTATTTGAGGTTTTCTGTTCTTCCTTATGTATTTCTGGATTTTTTTCCTGATTCTGTAGAGAATGTTGCTCTCACCAAACGTGGTTCTCCTTTTCTCTCAGGTGTTTTTTCTAGGAGTTTCCTAGTTTTTGGTTTTTTTTTCAGTGTTTTATTTTATTTTTTTCTCTTATCACTATTATTTCTTTGTCTTGTGCTTTTGGGTGTGGCTTATACTTTTTCTAATACCTTGAGATGCATAATCATTTATGTGGGACCCTTTTAAATTTTAATCTAATCGTGTACAGCCACAGTCTCTTAGAACTGCCTTAGCTGTGCCCCAAAAGTTCTGATACGTTGTGCTTTCGCTTTCACTTGATTATCAGAATTTATTCTTTGTTTTGGTTTATTTTGCTTTTAAATACAATCTCGTGTAATCCCAGCTATTCTCACACTCACCCTGCACTTCAGGCCAGCATAATTCTTCCTGATCTTGACATTTTACTCCCCATCTGCTGTGATCACAGCTCTGCACGCTAATGCTCTGCTTGGCTCTACAGGCTTCAGGATTTACTCCCCACTGTCTCTGGTGACTGCTGGCCATTCAGGAGTATTTCTTGGGTTCCAAGTACTTTTATAGTTTTTGTGGTTTCTCTTGTTATTCAATTCTAGGTTTTTTCCCCTATTATGATCAGATAAAATACAAGAAATTGTTTTCATTCTTCTGTTTGATCATGTCTTTCTTGTGGCTGAGAATATGATCTTAGAGAATTTTCTGTAGGCTATGGAGAAAAATGTGTACTCGGCCACAGTTGAATATGATCTTCTGGGAATGTCTATATGTCCATTTGATCTATGGTATAGTTTGTCCTAAAGTAGCTTTATTCTTAGTTTGGATAACTTATTCAAAGATGAGAGTGGGGTTATTGAAACCATCAACTATTATTGCATCAGGACTTGTTTAATATTTTATGATCATTTCATGTTCATTTGTGTGCATTTTCTTTTAGTAAATTGGTGGTCCCTTGTTTAGTGCAGGCTACAATTGTTACATCTTCTTGATGTATTATTCCCTTTAATTATGAAATGGTCTACTTTATCTCCTCTAATTTTTTTGTTTGAAGTCGGTTTTATCCATTCTGAGGTTGCTCACTTGATGCTTTGCATTCTGTCCTGACTCTGTCTGTGATTGTTTTATCACTGAGGTACTTTGGTACAAACGATATTTGCATCTTGGTTTTTAGAATCTATTATTTCAATCTGTGTCTCTTACGTGGGACTTAAGGACATTTATGTTTATGGCTCTTATTGAGGGTGGCTTCCTAATTCCTGTAATTTTGTTGGTTGCTTTTCTGATTTGTTGGATTGTTATTTGCTCTTTTCTTCCTCTAGGTTGGTATCAGGCGCTTTCTGGCTTGCTGAGCTGGGCGTGATGTGGTCTTTTGTATCTCTTCCTTTTCCTCTCTTCCTTTCGAGGTATTCCCTGTGGTTTAATGGCTGAAATTGTCTTTCTTCTTCCATTTGTTCAAGAGCAGCGACCTTTGAGTCATACAAAGTACAACTGGGAAGAAGGGCCACTGCAGGTTTTCAGAGTAGATACTGGGTACCCAAGTGCTGGTACGAGGTGCTGGAACTCAGTGACTTTAGATGGAGCTGCAGCCCTCTGTAAGGTGGAGGATCTTTCAGGGCCTAGGCCCCATAGGTCATTCTTTGGAAGCAAGAGCATTGGCTTGTTGGACAAAAGCTGGGTCTGAGGGAAAGCTGCAGAAAATACTTCATGGTTATGAGGGAGATGGTGATGGGGAAGCTTGGCTTTCTCTTTCTTAAAGGTGCCCTCCATTAGCACCTTTCTTGGATAAGTCCCCTCAGAAATCAAATGGAAAACTTTTTTTTTAAGTGTGTTTTGTCTCTGAGCGTGGTGGCACACGCCTTTAATCCCAGCACTTGGGAGGCAGAGGCAGGCAGATTTCTGAGTTCGAGGCCAGCTTGGTCTACAAAGTAAGTTCCAGGATAGCTAAGGCTACACAGAGAAACCCTGTCTCAAAAAAAACTAAAAAACTAAAAAAAAAAAAATGTGTTTTGTCTGAAATCGATGTATCCATTTTAGCTTCCTTATAGTGGCTGGTCACATGAGATGTACTTTCTGTTCTTTAAATTTTAGCCCATTTGTGTTTTTGAATCTAGAGTATGCTATTTGGAGCCAGGTATGGTGGCACACACCTGCAGTTCCAGCACCTAGGAGATGTAAATTAGAGGATCACTAATTCAAGACCTGCCAAGGCTATGTAGCAAGAGTCATTACAGCCTGAGCTACATTACAAGACCCAAGAAAAACAAGACAAAGTGTGCTGTCTGTAGGAAAAACATAGTTGGATCTTATTTTCCCATGTAATTTGACAGTCTCTGCTTTCTGATTACATTGCCTAATCCATTCATACCTAATTATATTATTTATAGAGTTGGGTTTGTGTCAAGCATTTTGATATATTTTTTAACTTATATATTGTGTCTATTTTGCTCCTGGCTTAGTATACAGAGGAACACACTATAAGTTATAGATTTGGGGGTACAAAATGTAATGTTATACCATTTTATTCTCCTTCAAAGTCTTCATCACATTTGTTTGTTTGTTTTTTGTCTTTCCGAGACAGGGTTTCTCTGTGTAGCCCTGGCTGTCCTGGAACTCACTTTGTAGACCAGGCTGGCCTCAAACTCAGAAATCTGCCTGCCTCTGCCTCCCAAGTTCTGGGATTAAAGGTGTGCTCCACCACCGTCTGGCTGTCTTCATTACAATTAACTTAGCACCTCCTGTGTACTTTGTAGGCTCTGGTGAGGCAGTCTTAGAGGGAGAACAGAAAGCAAGCCATCAATGTTGTGTGCCTTTAGCAGAGGAAGGGAAACATAATTAGGTCAGAGAATCACCAAGCAGTAGGTCAGTCATTGTTCTCTCTAGCTTGCATTCCTTCAGAAACCTCTCCTAAGTTCACTTCAGGAGCAGTAAGAAGTTGGTACCTAAATGGCAAGGGAATTCTCCTTGATCTATTCACTACTGCCCATGAGGACCAGAAGGGTAGCTCTTACTCTAGAAGAGAGAACTGCAATCTGCCCAAAGCCGTTTCCTCCAGCTCCCAACACTAAGGCCCCCATCCGAGGCCTCCCACTGTGGGCTACTGTTTTCTTCCTGAAAGGCACAGGCTTGTGGTAAATGACCTCACAGAGGATAATACAGCAGAGTGGAAAAAGTACTCACGATATTCTAAAGTGGATACGTGTGGCACACAGCGTTGCCCATCATTAAGACCTCCAGATAAACCAAGGGAAGTTCATGGTCAGGACAAAGGGACAGTGTTGGAAGATAGATTTTAAGTGTGTGTCACAATTTAACAGCAGCATAACTGTTGGGTTTTTAAAGCATCCTTTATTACATGTCTATAAAATATATAGCATGTTATATATTTTACATACATATTGTTTTGGTATACAAAACAAAACAAAACGTTTAAAACGGGTTAGCGGGAAGTAGGATGGAGGAAGATGGTGGAAGCCAATGCAGTGGAGGGTTGAGTTCCTTGAGCAGATGCCTTGTTCCCTCCGGTTTTACGGAGCTATGGTGAATGAGTGATGGATGCAGACCTGGACCTCATCTATGTTTTATTATTTATGTAGTGTAATAAAGAATTGGAGAAAAATAATGTAACGTGTCAGGGAGAGTTCAAGACCTAAAATGGACCATCTGAAACCCGATCTGACAAGAGGGCACTGTGACCCCAGTCCAGGGATTTTCATTCCACACGAGGGAGTGAAAAACCTCCTGCTCTGTAAGATATTCTTTACAGTTGGTTATTTGTCCTGGGGGAAAGGAAGAGGGAGGCTCATCTCTGCTTCCTGAATACTTGCTGAGTTCTGCAGGTGGTGTGGTAACTCTGTAGCTTTGCTGTGATGCCCCAGTCACCGTGTCTGTCTAAGCTGCCTCACCTGTGGTCTCTTGCCTGTCTTTGCCTCCATAGCCCCCTCTGCTCTAAAGTGCCTAAGCCCCAAGGTTCAGACTCCACTTTATTTTCAAAATCACTTGGTGCACTACCTACCATCATGGGCCTGGTCCCTGGGTCTGAATTTCAAAAGGGCAGTCTTGTTCCTATGTTGATTCTCAGACTTCCCAAACCTGCTGGGTCACATCGTAGGTTCTTATTGACTGGGCTTATAATGTCAAGTGGGTTGGGCTCAGAAGGGACTAACAGTGGGCATTTAATCTTAGACTTCTGTCTTACTTCTCTCTTCTAGAGCCCACCAGTCTGTGGTGTTTGTGATAGCTGTCCAGGCAGACCATCCCGGAAATCCTCTTTGGTCACCTCTAGTGGCTTTAGTTGGAACTTCAATATGCTTAGTGGCACACTGAGTAAGAAGTGTTCATTTTTGCAACCACTTGCAGTGGTTACCTTCCTTTCTGCCGCCACCTCCCAGCCTTCTCCCCACAGATGCTGGAGGCAGCCCTGCCCACCACCTTTGCAGAACCCTGTGGGTATGGTCACAATGGTGGCCTTATCTAGGCAAGTACATTTTAGGTTGGCACATCCTCCTGAGGATACAGAGGTGAGGAGGATTGCCGAGGGGCAGTGGCCTTCAGAGCCTGTGGGGTTCTTTCCATCCCCCGACCCCCTCACCTCCACACATGCTGCTTAGAACTTGTTTTCTAGCCTGGTTTCTCTCAGGCTCTGCCTGTGAGGTGCTGTGTTTCCAGAATAACCCACATCACAGAGTCAGGGGAGCAGAGACTGGAGGGTGATTTCACGGATGGATCTCGGCGATGGCAGGTTATATTTGCAGCCTTCCAGGTCTAGGCAAAGGGATGTAGAAAAACAAATGTTCTCTACTTTCTGCTCAGTCATAGACGTGGCTGAAGAAACAGCGTGGCAGTCAGCCTCAGGTAAGGGCAACACATCTCTAGCCATGGCAAATGTCACTTTGTAACCATGCATTTCAAGGCTTTAAGTGACAGTAGCCATCCCTGACACTGCGTGGTGGTGTGGTGGTTCCTGATGTCCTTATGAGTGTGTTGCAGATTGTCTTTGTTTTATAAATAAGAAGACAGGATATGGGAAGATTATATTCTCTCAGTCCATGAATCTGTGCTGACTTCTGCCCAGCTGACACATGTCTCTCCCCTGGCATCTTCCTTTTAACAGACTCCTGGGAAGCTCAACCCAGCACACATGGTCTTCGGAAGAAGATGGCCCCCTGAGTCTATTAGACTAGGAACATTCCTTTCCAGGGAGCCTGCTTTGTCCCTTTAGTGAGTTTCTATGCCTGACTCCATCAGTTCTTGGATCTGGATCTTCAGGAGACCACTCTGCCCAGCCATCTGCAGGCTTTGGCAGACAGGCACCTGAGCCTGGCCAGTTCTGACAGGCTTCCAGAACATCAGTAGCCACCTTCCAGCCAAGAACAGAGAATACTAATGCTTTTCCCAAGGGCAGGCCATACTCACGGAGGAACATACGAACTGACCAGTTCTGAGAACATCCTACCTGAGATGCTCAAGTCAAGTCTTTTCCTGGGGACATTTTATAGGCTTGGATTTTTCAAAACCTACTTTTAATAAGGGTTCTTAAATGCTTTAATCTCCCCGTAGCCCACCACCCACCAGAGGTAGTGGAAAAGAAAGGTTATTAGGATACAGGGGAAGTGGACCTGTTTAGAAATAGTTCTTTGGAGCAAATCCAGCCTGTATCATCAGGATATCAGCAGTTCAGTTCGCATGAATCAACCATGGCAACTCAATCCAGAAGAAACCTTGAGGTTCTGCTGTATGCTATTTAGAAGTAGTTGCTTGGGGGTGATTTCAATCTCCAATTGTCAGCATACCAGCAGTCTAGTTCAGTAGTGTCAGGATAGCAAACATGAATCAGCGGCAGTGGCACGACCCAGTAGAAACAGCCAGGCCTCTGCCAAATCAGCACGAGTCAGCCGGAGTCACCAGGACCAGCAGGGATGACAAGACAAGTTCTCTGCTGTACCTCTCTCAGACATGAGCCATGAGACCAATGAAGTTAAGTGTTGCCAAGCTAGCTATGCAAGCCAGCCGTCATCGTCCATTGAGTCCTATTTATACTCCCTCCAAACATCACGTGTCTGTGCACCACTACCCCGACACAGGTCTTGCCTCCGCAGAACACTACACGAGTCTGTATCAGCTGACAGATCCAGAAACTTCCACTTTACTCTGCCAATTGGTAGGAGACTGCGGAGCAAGAAGCCACCAGAACACTGCCTGAAGTTTTTTTGGTGCATTTCTTTCTATGACATCACACCAAAGACAACCAGTGAGGAATGGCAAGGTGTCATCCACTGACTGTTGGGTTATATTTATATTCCTTCTTAATATCATGTGACCTTTCATGTTTCTGCTTTAGCAAAACATCGTTTTATTTGTGTGCATCAACAAAACATCATTTGACATAACTGACTTTTCAAAGAAACCAGAAGTTTACACTTCACAGGCCAGCGTGACCTGAAAAAAAATCACGAATGCTGAGAATTGTCTTGTGTTTTGGCACCTCTAGTGCTGGGGGTTCTGCCTGTGGCGTACCTCAGCTCCATGTGGGGCTCCAGGCACCCCAGACTGCCAGAGCTTTGGCCCATCAGAAAGTGCTGTTTAGCTCTGGGCCCATACTTCCTACTCCCAGAGAGACCACTCTAAAGAGTCCTTACTTGCAGATAGACCTCCCTAAAGAGTCCCTTCTCATGGAGGTGGGCAGCACTTAAAATATGATGTTTTTCTTACAGGCCTTCATTTCAGAGATGAGAAGTTCGGCAGATTCACTGAGCCTCCCTAGTTTACGTGGAGACAGTGAAAAGAGACAAATCTGATCCTTAATAGCACGTGGTCCTTTTCAAAGTCAAATGGCAGAGGAAGCCTTAGCTGGTCTTGAGGAAGTGAGCTTTCCTGGAAATGGGTTGGTCCTGCAAGGGGTTAATTGGTCCTAATTAAATGGCCAATTAGATGACCATTAAATGGTTCTGATGTGCAGAGAGTAACCCTGAAAAATGCCCAGCAAAGAAACACACACACACCTCTCTCTCTCTCTCTCTCTCTCTCTCTCTCACACACACACACACACACACACACACATCACTCTCTCTCACGTACACACACACATCTCTCTCTCTCACACACACACATCACTCTTTCTCACATGCACACACATATCACTCTCTCTCACGCACACACACATCACTCTTTCTCTCTCTCACACACACACATCACTCTCATGCACACACACCTCTCTCAGGCACACACACATATCACTCTCTCATGCACACACACATATCACTCTCTCATGCACACACACATATCACTCTCTCTCATGCACACACACACATCTCACTCTCACACACACATCACTCTCACACACACACATTACTCTTTCTTTCACACACACATCACTCTCTCACATACACACATCACTCTCTCTCATACACACATACACACATCACTCTCTCTCACACACACATATCACTCTCTCTCTCTCTTACATGCACACACACACATCTCTCTCTCACACACACACTTATCACTCTCTCTCACGCACACAACACACATCTCTCTCTCTCTCACACACACACATCACTCTCTTCCTCTCTCTCACACACACACATACACACACATATCACTTTCTCTCACACACATATCACTCTCTCACACACACATACATATCACTCTCTCTCTCACACACACATCACACTCTCTCACGCACACACACGTGCGTACGCACACGCACGTGCGTACGCACACACACATATCACTCTTTCTCTCTCTCACACACATATCATACACACACACACACACACACACACACACACACACTCCAACAAAAATCCAAACAAACAATGGAAACAAAACAGAAACCAAATACCTTGGATCTCTCCCACAGTTGCAGGGAGGTTGAGTTCTGCCAGCAACCACTGAGCATTGGTGGGGCTTCAGAAGAGGATGAAAGCTGACCAGCATTATGACTTCAGCCTCCTGAGACCCTTAAGGCCTTCCCTCACCAAGCCTTGTCACCTACGGAAGCTGGGATGATAAGACGTGTTTGACACAGATGTGTGTGGTTCATGGTAATTTACAATGTCCTCCAACCCCAACCCCAACCCCAACATGGCCAGGTTTAGTTCCTTATGCTCTGGGCCTTGCCATGAATTCTTTTCTATTTTAAAAGATGACAGTTTGAAACATTGTTTTACTCTGTAGCTGAGGTTCTTCTGCCCAAGTCTCTGAGTGTTGAGATGAGAGGCCTGTATCTCTACACATAACCATACATAGCCTAATTAATATTTTAATGTTAGATAATGCTTATAAATATTTGTGGTATCCAGTGCAAAAATTCAGTAAGTGTTCATAATGTGTAAAAATGAAATCAGATAATTAGCATTTCCACTGCCTTAGACATTTATCATTTCTATGTAATGAGGAATGTGGACTCATCTAGTTATTTTGAAATATAAGTTGCTGTGCTCAAATTTATCCCACTGACTTCTGTAGGAACACCAGGACTGACTTCTGTTTATCTATATTTTGTTACCTGATCATTGACCTAGTCTTGGGTTCATCTTGCTTCCTGTCCCTGAGCATCAAGAGACCAAGATGCCAATGACCAGAGGCCTTGCCAGCCACTGGTCCTACTCAGGATTGTCCCTGTGGCCATACGCCTAAGAGAGCCAGGAAACAGCTCAGGTTTGGGCCTTCTTGACCCCACCTCCAGAGGACTCCACTTCCATGTCTCTGGGTCTTGATGCCTTCAAGTCATTTATTGGAACAAAGAGAGGCCACAAACCCCAGAATGATCTTCAGTCTTCCCTAGAGAAGATCAAGAAAAATGTCCCCAGATCTCCAAGCCCAAACCACAGTAACCTGAGGCCAGAGAGGAGTGAACATTTTTAGAATTATAGGCACTTCAGCTGTCTGTAGGACTGAGAAATTGTTATCATTGTGTAGGAGGTTTGGTGATTTATTTGAAATTCTTGGAAGGATTGCAATAAGAGAGGTCTGACCGAAGTCTCAAAGCTGCTGACTGGCTCCCTTTAAAGTATGCAATCTATTTAGCAAACCACAGAAAAATATGAGAAAAAAATAAGTTCTATAAAATTAAAAAATACTAAATAAAAATATCTGTGAAGATGAACTTCATCTCTGTCAAAAAAATGAAACAAAATCTTTTCCTTTGATTCAATTACGTACTTTGGTGAAGTTGCAAAAATAAAACATAGAATGTCATGTCTCTTTTTCAGGCTCTCTCTCCATGGTGACCTTTTAAAATAACATGTACAATAGTTATATATTGCATAATATATAACTATTGTATATAATATATAACTATTGTACAATACAAAAATAAGCACACACTAGGGGTTAAATTGTGTACCCCCTACCTGATAGCTGTTGAAGTCCCAGCCTGTCATGTTTACCATGACCTTTGGCAATAGGTCATTGCAGTCGTCATTCGTCTCCTAAGCTGATGTGATTGGTGTCCTTAAAAAAATGATCACATAGGGAGAATGTCACCATGACAATATGTGTGAAGGTTTGACTTATGTGTCTTCAAAATAAAATAAAATTGAATTAAATAAAAATAAATAAAAAAAAATTCGAGTTTATCAGAACCTGAGAGGTGAGGAGGATTCTGATATACAGGCCCGGCCACCAGCCAGGCTTGTGGCTCTGCAGAGGGGTGTTTTCCACTGATGCTTGGCCTATGCAGAATAGTTACGGTCATAAAGACTCTTTGTTGCCGTAGCATGCCTTTTCCTGGTGCGTTGGCTGACTTGCATGGGGGTAATGAGTAGGCTGTGGATATTTGGTCTGCATCTGTTGGTGGATGCCCAGGCTCTAGGCTTCTCCAGGGCATTGGGTGACTTACACTGGAGTAAAGTTAGTCCTGTGTCCCACTGTGCTGTCTTTGCTTCCAGGGTCCTGAAGAAGTTGTGGGAGACTTCGCACCTTCCAGAGTCTTCTCTTGTTTGACTTCTTCTATAAAATAGTGATACAACATTTAACCCAGACCCCAACATTGAGCAGCCCGATCAATGCCCATCTCTACACTAAGGCTCTGTAACAGTGTTGATCTGAACGTGTGAGGCAACCCTCCCCTGGGCCCCGGGAATGACCAGCTCTTCCTCTCTATGAATTTGACTGTTAGGACCCCCTCAGAGGTGTAGGCATCCAATATCTGTCCTCACGGTTCACCCACATTGGAACAAGTTCTAGAATTTGTTGCTCTACAGTACTGTATAGATGCACTTCCACATTTGCTTATTTCTGTCAGTGGACACATGAGTCTTTCCACCGTTTGGCCATGTGGATAATGCTACAATGGACCCAAGTCTGTAAATATCTACTTGAGTCCCTGCTTTCAATTATGTTGGGTACACATCCAGAGGTGGGATTTCTGGGTCATGTGGTAATGCAGTATTTATTTCTGTTTGACTTTTGTGTTATAGCCAGCATTACAATTCCTATTTATATTAGTTACAGAGCAGGGGACGGAACTCAGGGCCTTACACATGCTGGGCAATTGTTCTACTACCAAGCCACACCTCCAGCAGCGTTCCTTATGTTTAAAGGGAAGGCTGAGGATGAAGGTGGCCCACCTTGCCTGCAAAGAAACTGGCTACCTAATCAACAGCATAAATCACTCCCCCTGAGTCACCAGATAAGCCAAATACAGTGTAAAGTCTCCTTACCGTTGCCTCTAGCACATGACCATCTCTCTCCGTAGAGTCTCTGCCTGCTTTAGAATCTCATGAAGCCATTATGAGAAATGATTAAGTTCTAGGGTCTCTGCTCATTGAACATGAATGTAGTAAAATTATTCTTTCCTGTGTGGTTCTCCACCCGTTGGAACTTCTATTGTGTTGGTAAAAATGTAGTTATCGTAGTAAGAGCCGTGATCTTTTCTGTTTTTAAGGAAAGGTCTATTTCTCTGATCTCATTGCTCTTCATAGCATCACTGATAGGATCAGTCAAAGCTACGATGATGCACTTTGTAGACAAGAAAACAGAACTCAGAGCCTTGGGGTTAGGATGCCAGTCCTGAAACTTCTACCCATTCTTCTGAATACAATATCCATCCTATGTGGTTAGGTCAGTGATAGTGGGACTATTTTTGCTGGTGAGGTCATTGCCACAAGCCTTATAAAAAGGGAGTGTCCCATTAGTGGTCCCTGGCCTAAGATCCATAGAAACAGGGGAGAATGGAGGAACGTGTTGGTGGATCTAGACTGTCTGGTTTGCATTTGAAACTCAAAGGGACAATTACTATTACTCAGACCTGTATTTCTGATTTATCACCAGAGGCTGTGGTGGAATCCCCTAGAGGAGGACTTCAGGGTTAGTGGAAACTGAAGCACCTTTTTCATGAACCCTGGATGAACCAAGAATTACCTATAGTGATGATTGCGTGTCTGGATGGTTAATGGGGAGACAGTGCACAACAGTCCAAAGTTGACAGAATCAAAGGCAGCAGAAGGTATCAGAATTAATCCCTAGATACTTTGGTTGGTGGGTACTCTTAAGTCTCAAAGTTACTTTGTCTCCTGGGCCTGGGATGCCTGCTAGGCCAATGGCCAGCTGACCCCATGTGGCCTTGTAAGCAGAAAGTCAGATGAAGACTCAAAGCCCTGAGCATTATGGTGTCTGCCAAGATGTCCTGAGCTCCATGGATGTTGCTGAGTTCCAGCATTTGACCTGGACCAATAGCCTTTCTCTAGATTGATGCCAAGTGCTGGAGAAGGGCCTGGACACCAAGTTGACCTCACAGGCAATTTTACACTACTGTCAGCATTTTCATACACATTCTTACTAACTGTGTGCCTTGCTAGCCTTCAGGTCCCAGAGACAGGTGAGACAACAGAAGAGCTGTGGAGAGGGTTTCTACCTAGATTTCACCACTAGACATGACTGCCACGTAAGCAAGCTGTGTAACACTCTGTGCCTTCATCAAACTGAGCTGTGGGAAAATTCAGCTCAGTCAATAAAGACATCACCAAACGAATGCATTGGGGTTGATGAATGAGACGCTTTCTGCTTTCCAGGCAACAGGAGAAGAATAGAGAGGACAAATAAGTCCCTATCACAGTCTCAGGAAAACATGCCCTGGCTCTGATTGAAGAAATAGCCCCTCTTAGGCCTTTAGTCTCTCCTGGTCTCAGTCCCCAAGTGCCTCTGTAATAGTCTGCAGGAGCACAAACCTTTTTCCCGAGAATGCGGGAACTGGCACCCAGCTGCATCCCATTTGTGTTAGAGACTGGCTTTGGTTCCCAGAAATGGCACTCGAACACTGGATGAAATGGCCAGCTCATGATGAGGCCTTCCCACTCTCTCACTTCCATTTGTAAAAGTACCTATCCAGCCACTTTGTCCCTCCAGTCTAAAATTTATAAGTAATGAAGCATTCCCTTTGACCTGTCACTTAACAGGAATATCAGAACTCACCTGCTGTGCACAGTGGACAATTGACATCTAGACTTATGAGATGGAGTCTGTCTCTTTTTCTCTTGAACAATAGAATGTAGCCACCCATCATCCAGCCTCCTGCTGCAGTAAAGCCTGCTTCCCTTTCTCTTTAATAATAGAATGGATCCAATTTGCCTGAAACAGAATTGTCTGTTTCCAGCTTTCGGAAGCTGCTCCTGTCAAGGAGTTTGACCATCCTGCTGGAGAAGGGAGTCTGTTGAGTCAGCAGTCAAGCTAGCAACCAAGAGGGGACTCTGGGCATTAGTGAAGCTGCCACCAACCCAGTGGATCCCACAAAGCAACCACTGTGTGCCAGCCACGTGTCCCAACAGCAGCCCCACTGCAGGCTTTGGGCTTCGGAGCAGCTGATGCTAATCATGCATGTTGGACCACTTACAGATTTCTCCGGTGCTGGGGGCTGGTGGAAACCCACATGCGAGCACATGTAGGGAGAAGGATGCTTGTCCTGTGTCCTTTCTAGTCCGATGAAGGGATAAACTAGCAAATAATTGAATGCATTTTTCTGTTTACTTTAACAAATTCAGGAAAGCCAGATGTAGTGGCTTAATGCAATTATCTTTCAGTTTGGTAGGTCAGAGGACCAAAACAGGCCTCAATGGGCTGAAGTCAGGGAATTGGAAGGAAGGTCTGCTTCCTTAGGAGGTTTCAAGGAGACATGTCCTTACCTTCTCTACCTCCTGAGAATCCCTGCATCCTTGATGCATGACCCTTCTTCTACTTCTGGGGGGCTAACAGGTGTCTGACCTTCAGATCTCTTTCTGCCTTTCCCCAGCACCCTCTTTCACTCAGGGGACACTGCCAGTCTCACTGATGCAGCCCATGACAACCACTTATAAAGTCACTTGTGTCGTGTGAGGAAAGCATGTTTATCAGCCAAGAGTGTGCAGATTTTGGATGTGGTCTTCAGGGCCACGGAAGAGCTATTGTGCTTAGATTTTTCATAAACTGGTTGCTCCTGTCTTGACCTGCTCCCTCCTTTAAGATAATACATCTGCCCCAAAGTGGCCTTGACCCAGTGACAGGTTGAGATGTGGTATAAAAGCCCTGGCACAATGCCAGATAACTCCAAAGAATCACGTCAGCCCAGAGCTCCCTGCAGGGCTGCATGTGAATTCTGTCTGCCTGCACCCTGGGCTCACTGGACATAGTAGGTTTGGGTGAATTTTGGTACACAGGGCACAGAATTGACCCCTTCTGCCTTCACTCTGCCACTTTCTGGTCTAAATTCAGTACAGCTTCTCACCCTTCAGTCCTGGACAGTGGCCTTTTATGGCTGGATCACTCAGAGCTACCTGGGTGCTGAGGAGGTAGGGCTGAACACAGAGTGGGAGGAAGGCCAGGGGCAGAGTCTCGGAGGACATTTGTGCAGGGAAACCTGCTTGGTCTCTGCCAGTAATGGACCAGAGATGCTCTGGCCTCCTATCTCCCATTTCCTGCCTCATCTGGTCCAGTACCGAGTGGCACAATGTCCTTGACCAGTTTCCTTTTGGAGCCCTGGTGCTTTCCAGCAAGAGCAGTGGAGATAATGGCAGCCAACCTCTGGTCACATTTGCTACAAACATGACCTGGCTTTGTTACGTATTTTTATTTCTGCTTAGAGTCAATGTTTTGGTTTTCAGTTTTTTACCAAACTCAAATCAGTTCCCCAGGATACATTCCCTAACCCCACCCAAACCTCAGATTCCTTCCTCTGGGTGCCACTGGGCCTGATCATTGTCCCAGTCCTTAGTGGAACAGGAGTCTGCTTTGCCATAAGGTCTCCAACTTTGGGCCAGGCAGCCTTGCAATGCTTCACCTTCCCTGACGGCCCCCTAACTTCTCAAGAGGTTACCAGGATCTTTCCTAGACAATTGCCAGGGTCTTCAGAGAGAACCTTCTGAGAAATTTATTTTTGCCAAAGTATTACAAAGCCCATGCTCATACTGGAATAGATGCATGTTCATCTCTTTACCTAAGTTGTTCTTACGGTTTGACTTGCACATTTGACTCTTGATGCCATATGGAATACACACACACACACACACACACACATACACACACACACACATTGAAGTATCATTTTGGATGATTCTCTAGCAAGTGCTCTCCAACTCATTTGTTTTCCAATTCATTCATTTACGGTTTTTAACATTTCTCCTGCCGTCATGATGTTATATCCCCAGCAGAGAAGTATATGCACTTGGATTGCTTTTTCCTGGCCAAGCTGTCTGTGCAAAGAGCCATCAAAACATGCTGGGCCCAGGAGTGGCTGGGACCCTGGCCAAGGAGCCCCTCATGGTAGGAAAAACAGGTCCTGAGGAAAACCACTGGGCTCATCCAGCCAGATTTCAGTGAGATGACACATGTCATTCAACAGCTCTGACAGAGCATCTATGGGGAATCCCAGATCCTCTGGGGGTAGGTGTGTAACAGGATGCAGAAATAGGTTTCTTAGGACAAAAGGCAGCCTATAGACAAGCAAGGGTAGAAGTGGGGGCTCCAAAGAAAACTCCTGTCACGAAGTCAAAGTACCTTCCCATACCCATTATGGTGGTTACTATGGGGGTTGGGCATGGAACAGAACAAAAATGACACATGACCAGGAGAATATGATGAAGCCAGAGCCCTTATGTTTTGCTGATGGAAATGAAGCAGTCATCATAGGTGACAGTATGGCAGTTCCACAGAAATGAAGCACAGAGTCACCACATTATCTGCCACTTCCACTGGATTTGTCCCAAGTCGTTAGAAGCGAGCATGTTAGGAGAACTTGATACCCATATTCATAGTAGCATTGTTAACAACAGCCATACAGTAAGACCAACCCAAGAGTCTATAACCTGTGAAGAGTTAAGCCAAAAGTGGTTCGTAAGTGCTTGTTCTTAAAAACAAAGGAATCCTGATACATAGTTCAACCGGCAGTATGCTGTTGGGAATAAATCAGTCCTAGAAGGTCTGTCAGCCCATTGCTCTGCTGCAGCTAGAATAGTCAAGTCTATTGAGACTAGGGTGGAACAGTAGAGTCCAGGGACTAGGCCAGGAACAAAATTGGTTATGTTGCCAGCACAGCATCATGTATGTATTTAAATAAATGGTACACTTTAAATGGATACTAACAAAAGAATGCATTAAGAGAGAGAAGAGGTCAAGTAAAACTATGTCTCCAACAGACCCAAAGACTCATCCCCTGGAAAGGAAGAGACCATTGCAAAATCAAGCCATCTGGATGGAAGGCATATTGCAGCACAGCAAAGCCAACCGGTGCTAATGCACACAGGAAGCCGCGCTAGACATCCTTAAAACTCTTGGGGTACATGTTCCCATTGAGTGCCCTTCTGTGAGGGAAGCATCGAAGGACAGGAAGAAGTGCGATGAGATCTGTCTGGTCCAGCAAATCAAAACTACTCTGAAGTCTCCCCAACATCCCAAAAGCCAGAGGGAAAAAAGTCACCCCAACATCCCAAAGGCCAGAGAAAAAAAGCAGAGGCATCCACTAAAGAAATCCACACGCGCAGCCAGCAGCTGAAGGAAGTGCGTGAGACAGAGGGAGCTGACTAGATGTTCTTCAGTTGAGGGATGGATAGTAAAAATGTGTTACGTATAGATGATGGAATTCTATTAGGCTGTAAAGCAATGAGAATCATGAAATTTGCAGGTAAATGGGTGTCACTGGAAAATATTGTATCAGAGAAGGTAACCCAGCGCCAAAAGAACAAACAATACCACGTGCTCTCTCGTTTTTGTTGATCCTAGCTCCAAAGTAGATAACTTGAAAAAACATACATGGTCCACGGAAGTAGAAAGGAGCTGTCCTGGAAGGTGGGAGAAGGCACTCTATAGAGAAGGACAGGAGAACACAGGTGCTGTGGAGGAAGGAGGAGACAGGTCAGGGGTAATAGGGAGGGAGAGGAGAGTGGGAGAGATAACACTAAGGATGTTTGAAAACCCATAGCCACACACACACACACACACACACACACACACACACACACACACACACACATCTCTCCTTGAACAGTTGTTTAGGGAGGGTTCTAGAGACTCCCCAGATAAACCAGGCTATTGCCAATGGCCCTGGTGGCTTCCCAGAAATGAAAGGCGAGACCTTATTGCTGAAGATGCCACACACTTTGCACACAGGATCTGGAGGAATGAAGCTGGAACCGACCTAGAAGTCTCCTTTCTGAGGACTAGCTCTCATGGAATCCAAAGGTGCTACACAAGTCGACAAGCAATCAAAGCATCCTGACAGTCCTACCCACCTATTAGCCTATGAGCAACAACAGTGACCAGGCCCATGAGAAAGTCACAAAGGTGCAACAGTGACACTCTAATCTTGGGGTAATCAACAGCTATTTGATTAGACTTAAGCTCCACTCAACAGGGAGCAATTCATGGCTAGCACTATAAACCTTGCCAACCACTCATGGCTGGAGAGGTCACAGATGTGAGAAGAGAACCTCCTACTGCCATTTTCCTAACCTAGTATAGTTCCTAACTGTATTCCAAGTACTTATCACTATACCCACGGGTAAGTGCAGTCCTCACCCCACCTCAAAGAGGTGTCCTTTGGCAGCTGACAGAGAGACTCCCACGGAAATCCATAAGAGAATAACTGATTGTGGGATGCCCAACCCCAGGTGGTACATCTGTGACGCAACTCAGACATAAGGCTTAGGGGCAATCATAAGAGGTGGAAACTAAGAGTGAGAAGAATAGAGTACCCGCTCTTAGACAGTGACTTGTAGACCTGACCGAGATGCTCCACATGTTGAAATCTCAACGATGTGCATGTCTAAACCGGACTTGCATAATGTCAACACCACTTGGTGTGCCAATATAGATACGGGAGAGCTCACAAGACCCAATTCCTAGATCAAGAGCTCTAGGCAACCAATGACTGGTCTTCTCCAAGGAAAAGCTTCCTGATAGGTCACCCAATCAAGTGGCCAGCCTAAAATCCTGTACATAAGAGAAGAACTAAGTGGGCCTAATAAGTGTGTGTGTGTGTGTGTGTGTTTTGTGCATGTATGTGGTGTGCGTGTGTATGTGTGTGTACCTTGTGTGTGTGTGTGTCTGTAATAGGAACAATTATAGATGTCATGATTTAAGAGGAAGGGCACTGAAAGAGTTGGATGGGAAGAGGTGAAGATGGAAATGAAGAATGTAAATGATGTATGAGATTCTAAATTTAAAAAGTTTATGAGTATGATATGGGATAGACAGATTGTATGTATATATTTAGGAATACTTAAGAAGGGAATGGGAAAATGATGTAATTATATTTTAATTTCAGATTAAAAATATGACTAGAATACATATACATTTCAAATGAAGAGAGAGATATTTTGCCACCTGAACTTCTGTGCAGGTAAAATAATCAAGATATTTTTTCATGCAAAATATATAAATTTGTGGAGCAAATATATCCACAGTGAAGTTCCTATTCAGTCATGCTTGTAGGGGAATTAATGGGACAAATCATAATGTTAAGCTGAATGAGCCAGACTCAGGAAAACAAATAACACATGTTTTTGCTCATATGTAAAATCTGGATTAAAGAAGCAAACAGATCCAGTTAAAGGGAGAGTATTTGGAGAGAGTGAAGAGGTCAGGGGAGGGAGATGAGAGAGGGTAATATGATCAAAAGACATGATAGAAATGTTTGAAAACGTCTCAGTGAAATCCATTATTTTGCTTAAGTAACATATACAAAGAAAAACAAAAAAGAAAAATATTACATTTAAATAATATTCAAAATAAACCATGGAGACTGTTGACATGGAAGGCCTTGCACTCAAACCCAAGGGTCCCCAGTGGCTTGCAAATGTGCTGCAGGGAAGCAGCTGTCTCTCACCTGCTTCGGCTTCATTTGGGCTTCATGCATCATCCAAAGGTCTTTTGCAAGTTGTTCAGTGTTCCTGAACTCCAGAATTCTACTTTTCCTGACTGTAAAAGCATCAAGCTCCATCGCTCTCTTGACGTCTCCCCCTGAGATGCTGCGCTCCTTGCTGTGCGTACACACCTACTCTAAGACTAAGACCAGCAGAGTTCTTGGCTTCCAGTCTTGTTTCCACAACATCTTTGGAAGACATTATTTAAAACAAAACTACTGATCTTTATCACTCATCCATCATTAGGAAAACAGATGACAGCAAATGCTAGCAAGGACGTGGGGAAAGAGAAAGACTTGCTTGCTGTTGTTCGGATTGCAAACGTGTGCAGCCATTATGGAGATCAGTTGTGAATTTTGAAAGGGCTAGAAATACATCTACCATATGACCCAGCTATACTGCTCCTGGGCATACACCCAAAAGAGTTGACATCCTACACAGACACTCGATCAACTTGTTTCTTGCTGGTCTATATTCAGTGGCTAGGAAATGCAAACAATCTAGTCTTTTCTTGAACATATTCTTGCTGGATAGTGAATTATAGTTGGCAATCATATTTCATCATACTGAAAAACATAATGCCATGTCTTCTGTTATCATTTTTCTGACCGAAAAATAGTTCATAGATTTTACTGGTCCTTTTCAGATTATCTTATTTCTATTTTTGTTTTAGCTTTTATATTTTGAACATCTCGAGACTTGTATTTAACTTCTGATCATTTTAGTTCTTTCTAGAAATTTTCAAAGTTATCCTATTTGAGTGGTGGGACTTGGGTAAAAATGAGGACATGGCCCTCCAAGGTATCGTTGAAGAGAAGCATTTTATTGTCAATATGAGGGCTCATTCAGTTAGAGGCATCTGGGAGGGTCTAGGCTGAACTGAGCCACAAGAAGAGGGGGCGGGAGAGTGAGAGAAGAGAAGAGAAGAGAGGAGGTGTGAACAGGTGGACCAAGAAAACCAGGAGTGAGTCCTGAGAACCAAGGAGAAAAAGGAGTGGGACCGAGAGATAGCATGGCAGAAATGGCAGGATAATGGAGGACAGAGAAGCTGGAGGAAGGGAAGAGAAACCCCTGGTGTACTGGCTAGTTTTGTATCAACTTGACACAGGCTGGACTTATCACAAAGGACCTTCAGTTGGGGAAATATCTCCACGAGATCCAGCTGTAAGGCATTTTCTCAATTATTGATCAAGGAGGAGAGGCCCCTTGTGGGTGGGACCATCCCTGGGCTGGTAGTCTTGGGTTCTATAAGAGAGCAGGCTGAGCAAGCCAGGGGAAGCAAGCCAGTAAAGAACATCCCTCCATGGCCTCTGCATCAGCTCCTGCTTCCTGACCTGCTTGAGTTCCAGTCCTGACTTCCTTTGATGATGAACAGCAATGTTGGAAGTATAAGCTGAATAAACCCTTTCCTCCCCAGCTTACTTCTTGATGTTTGTGCAGGAATAGAAATCCTGACTAAGACACCTGGGTAGTGGGCTAGAGGTGAAAAGAGAATGGAGGAGCCACAGGTACTGAGTGATCCTGGGGCCAGGGAGTGCTTTGGTGTGTCAATGGGCACCTCAGCCATTTTTCCTCAGGTGTCTTTGGGATCTGACAGATTTCAAAAGCCTAAAGTAGGGTCTTTCAAGGTGAAGGCATTCCATCTGGGCCTACAGAATAGATCTGAAGGAGATGGCACCATGGAGATCAGTATGTAACCCACATGGATATTAAGGAAGGTGATAGATAAAGACAGGGTCAACTAGCAGACAGGAATGGGGACAAGGAGGGAGCCTAGGGAAACAGTGCAGGTTTGCCCCTCAGTGCCACATGGTGAAGCAGTTACCACCACCTGGCTTTCAGTGAATGAATATATGATGGAATTAAACGGGAAGGAAGACATACAAAGGATTAGTGATGGCAGGCAGTGGGTGAGATACTGCACATTGAGTGGCTGTCTCTAACCTACCCAGAAGTCACTGGGGTATTTCTCCATATACTTGAGAGGACCTGGGAGAGATGGGTCTCAGGAGATGCAGGGTGGCTAAGACAGATCAAATGACCTCTACAGTGAGCCAGGGAGCTGCTATGATTGTGGTAGCCTGAAGAGGATGCATTAGACACCTGCTCAAAATGAGGAGAGGGGCTGTGGTGGGGCAGGAAGAGCATCACTGCTGGAGGACATATGACCAAAAGGAGGTATGTCATCCAAGGGACAGAAGGTGATGGAAATGTGACAGTACAAAGTGGGTCAGGATCGTTGACCTGTATTTCTCGGTTACTATGAAACCAGAGACCGTGTAGGGGCTGCTTAATCCATTAGCTTGGTGCACTGACCTCCTGCAGAGAGCAACCCCTTTCCCAGGTGAGAAGAAATGCTCATTCAGAACCCCTCATTTCACGTCAAAGAGCTGCCAGAGGCCCTGCAGACTGGTGATACAGCTCTGGGGAGTCAGAAGGACTCAGGTTATTAGTGAGTTGGCAAGCTTAGCTATGTCAATAAAATAGAACATTAACTCCATGTCCAAGAGTGGTTAAATTCATGGTTAACATCACACTTTTGCATTTTAAAGACTAAAGTACAAAAGTGATCAGAATATTACCTAATTTTTAGAAAGATTACTGTATAAAGTGTTGTATTTTTATAGTAATTTGAGGAATTAGGAATATGGAATCTCTTCTATAATATTTATTTATTGTGTGTGCATAGTAAGTATGTATATGTGAGCGAATGTGTGTGTGTGTGTGTGTGTGTGTGTGTGTGTGTATGTGTGTGTGTGTGTGTATGTCATGGTGTACATGCAGAAGTCATGGGATAATTTTGTGGCGTCAGTTCTCTTCCACCTTTATGTGGGTTCTGGTGACTGAGCTCAGGTCACGTGGCTCATGTGGCAAATGCTTTACCTCTTGACCATCTTGCCAGACTTATAAAATTGCTTTTTCAGTTGAGACAATAACTATATGATGACACATTTCAAGTACACAATAAATCACACAATAAGGAGACACACTCTTCCTCTGAGTCCCCATTTCTTTAAGGTTCATTATGTAATGCAGCTACTCCGAATTTTCTTACATAATCTTTGCAAAAATGTTTTAAGCACTTAATGCCAACTTCAGTCATTTGTCTACAAAGTTGAGGGCACTCTGAATGTTGTACTTTCTCTTTATTTTACAATTATTCTCAAATATCTTCTCTATTATAATATTTTATTACTCTATTATCTATTGTTACAATAAAACATGCATGACAGCTTATACTAGAAAAAAAATAGTTTATTTAGGTATCACAATTTTGGAAGCTGGAAGTCCAAGATGAAATGGCCCATTTGTTACTGTTCAGTAAGAGTTTTCTTGGTACCTTACCACATGACACATAGCATCCTGGTGGGAGAGCATTGAAAAATGGGGAGATCTCATGGCCCACAGGAAAGCAGGAAAGATTAGGGCCAGGCTTACTCTTTTATAGGAACAGCTTTTATGGGGAAGTAACTATCTCTCAAAAACCAAGTTAATCCCTCCTGAGAGCAATGCCTCAACTCTTAGCTTCCGTTCTGCTGTCTTGCCACATCGAGACTTGAACTTGCAGCATGTTGTGGGAGACTCAGACCTCGGACTATAGCAAGTATGCAGATCTGATTTAGCCACCTTTGTGGCTATGCTCTCTTCCACCATGGGACCATATTGTAATTTCTCTAAGCCATCTTCAGCTGTCAGATACTAGTCTTTGTACTGTTACTGAAGCCAGAGTCAATAAAATTGTTCTTAGAACTTATGAACATGCCCAATTCATGTTTGAAGTTCAGAAAGCTGAGAACTTCTTAAGGATTGAAATTTATTTAAAAGCATATTATTATATCAGCTAAATTTCTGTATACGACCCCAGTTGCATGTAATTAAATAATATTTGAATTTGCCTACACCTGATCATTAGGGATGGTGAGCTTCTAAAATTTTTTTCAACTCACATTTTTATTAATGTAAATTTCTCAATGCCTTTTCTGAACTTTTCCTTCTGTGTCTTTTGTTTTTTACTGCTATGCAGAGTTTTTTATGTATTAAGATTTTCCTTCTTTGTATCCTTTTATCTTCTTTTGCATTTTCTCTATTGGCCCTTTAAAATTTTTTTAATTATATTTTTTGTTTTCAAATGTATCATTCTGCCCATCTGTTGTTCTTGCTGGTTGTACCTTCTGTTTCTGTTTCAAACATATTCTCAAGGAAAGGTTGTGTTCAATTCACCTTCCTCATCTGATATGTTTGCAATTTGAATCTTTGATTCCTGGGCTTTATTCGAACACAGGGGAAGAAGTGAGAGCTATGGCGACACTGTCACCTCCTTGGCATTCTCTTACTGATGTTTGTGTGCTGGGTCTAAATTCTGCCTTCCCAGTAGACTGTATACCAGATGGATTTAGTTCTGGACTGTTTTTAACTGTCAACTCTTACTTTAAAGGAAAACCTTTAGTTATTACAGCTTTAAAAAAACATTTTGTATCTAATACACCTTGACTTTCCAACTGTTTTTTTGTCCCCATGACACGTCTTGACTGCATATACATACTAACAACTCCAAGTGGACTTCAGAGATATTTCTAGAAAAAAAAAATCTCAAGAACACAGATGAAGATGCATCAGGTCTCCTGTATGTCTTCAGAAGTTTTTCATATTCCTCAGGTAGGACTTTTATCTTTTTATTTGAGCTTTTATCTTTTAAAATTTAGTTTTTCCTAGACATTTTTATTATTGCTCTTGAAAACACAAATGGTTGTCTTTTAACATTTTATTTTTTAAATACTCGTTTCTCGTGGTTAAGGAATGTTTGTTGATGTTTTGTAGACTGCCTTTTTACTGAAGGTGGTTTCCCTTGATTTTGGGGTGGAAGTCACTATACAATCCCACTGTGCTCTACTGACATAGGTAAGCCTGTTAGGTAAGGTACTGACATAGGTAGCCATCCAGGACGTCAATGATAAAGGACTATGGCTAACCACTGTTAGGATACCCTGTAGCTGTACTCAGATGAAAGCTCTCATCGAGTGATTATATTAATACTCCTACATTAAGAAAGATGAGCCCAAGGTCAGATGTCCCCTGTCCCAGTTGGCATATAACAATGAACTTGTAATACAACAATGCCTTTCTCTTCCCTGATGACCCAGAATGAGAACAGCAGCATGAGGCCCAGTTCCAGAAGCCTGGATCTCTCTCTCTGCCTTAAAATTCCAAGAATGGTGATACTCACGGGCACAGAGTCACTCTGGGGAAACTTGAAGTCTGCTGTGGACGTGGGCAGGGATGGTCTTGTCATGGTATAAGGAGGCCAGGAACAGGCAGATAGATGCACGGGGTTCAGGCTCTGTTATGCTGAGCACATTATGAGGCTTTGAGCATCCGGGCCCAGTTCAGCTGTGAGAGGCAAGATCACTAGCAGACATTTGTCTACTCCAGTCTGTCTTTTCTTACAGGCCCCCATGACTATATGGAGCCACTCAGAAATGTCCAATTTCCTTCCTGCCAAACTAGACCAGCCAGTGTGCTTGCCCTTTTAGACCCTCTTGTCCCTCTGGCACAGATCAACACTTCTTTACTTCCCAGGTACTCAGAAAGGTCCTACAGTACTCTGATCTGGGCAAAGCTTCTATGCTTTCCAGTAGAGAATCTCATACTTGATTATAGCCCCATATATACTTTAAACGAGTTCAATAAACTAGTCTCATAAATCTCGGTTCTTTTTAACAAAAAGAATCTACATTTCAAAATATCAGTTTGGCCAAAAAGGGAGAGAGAAAAAAAAAGAGAGAAAGAAATTCAGTGCTATTGACTTAAAATAACGTGAAAACCGAGGTTGGCCTCATTCCGCTATGTGTATTGTTTCCTGTATGTAAATAGCCTTACACGGCCCCATTTATCACCATGACTTCTCCAGGGAGCTGCCATTTCCTGCCACCTCAGACTCCTACTTGTGCAAAAACATTAGGAGACAGAGCTGGAAGCCCTGCACTGAACAATTTGTCTGGGGGGAAGGCCATCAATTACATGTGTAAATAATCTATGGGCACAAACGGTTGTTTATGCAAGGGAGCCTTGGGGGGTGTGGATTAGAGAGATTTGCATAATATAAGGCACACTACACTTAGGCCTATCTCCACTGCTGTGATGACTGGAACTCTTAGAAGTACTGTCTGGCTGGAGAGGAAAACCAGGTGGTGGTAACTGCTTCACCATGTGGCACTGAGGGGCAAGACTTGGGGACCAGCATGAATTAATCACAGGCTTTTAGGATGTCATCACATTTCTTGGGTCTGGCTTTGGTAAATTCCAAAGTGAAAGCTAGGAAAGGCCATTTTGGTTTCTGCATTTTCTTTTTCAAACACTGGTGTTGCAACTGCCGTCTGCCTTTGATGTCAGCCTTTGTGGAACAGGAATCTGCCACACCTGACAGCATCTTCTTGGGAATGGGGACATGCGGGCCAGAGGTAGGTCTCCGCCAGTGAATGAGCTCATGAGCATGTAGTGTCCTCCTTTTGGAGAGGTGAAAACACATCCCTGCACAAGGCACTATACTGGAGACAGTCCCTCGGAGATCCACTTGGGGCCTGCAATCGGCATTTTCCATTAAGACACTCTTCCTATCTCTCTATAAATCAACAGTGTTGTGAGAACCACGTACCAAGAATCACAGTCTCTAACTGAAGTTTGCTGAGTGGTCCTACATGTGTGAAGTAACAGGATTGTTATATTCCATAATGCCTACACACACACACACACACACACACACACACACACACACCACAAACAAACAAACAAGCAAGCAAGCAAGCAAGCAAGCAAACAAACCAACCAACCACTTGGAAGGAGATAGATAGGTTCAGGTAAGCTCCTGTGTTGGTTATCATAGTGAGAGCCATACCTAATCTACCCCAATGAAAACACCGAATAGAACTTTAACAGAACATCCCTTGCACTGCCCTGAGAAAGCAGATATCGTGAAGGGTCTTGGGAACTCCTTTTCTGGCTTTATCAAGTACTAGGGTGTTTATTTTCTGAAACCTCCATGTTGAATTGAAACCGTTTTGTTCATGTGTAACATATATCACTCAGTGAAGTCTTTGATGCAGTTTACACGTTATATAAGAAGATGAAGCATGCACAATAGGAGACGCCAGGCTGTGAATGAAACTTGCTACCAAGGCTTACATAAATCTCCTCCACTGGAATTCCCAGGAAATAGAGGGTGCAGAGCCTGCAGCGCTGGAGGCAGGGAGTTTGCTCATTTGTCCCAGCTGTGAACCCTTCACAAGTGATTTATTCGTACCTCTAATCTAAAGCTCCGAAGCAACATGAAGCTGAGGAGGATACAAAAGAGACTTTTGCCTTTGCTCTAACTTAGGAGCCAGGGGTTCACCAGATGTGTGACTACCCTACCCAGTAAGACGAGTTGCCTTTGTAGACCCTCACATCTTCCCTAATGTTAAGCAGTCAGACATGCGTTAGTAGCCTCAGAGGGTACTGAGGGCACCGAGGATGGCCTGCTCCTGATGGTCAGCTTTGGACACTCCCCTCTTTCCCTGGTAACACTAGAGAGGAAACTTCAAATTACCCCTCCTTAGGTCTCTGGAGCTGGAAAAAGACAGGATATTGTGAACTTCTCCAAATATTAGAAGATTGCATATCATTAGCGCATCTTTTCATTATTAATCCAGCTGAGATGTTGGTTACCAGGCCAGGCTACCACTCCCTGGGAAGACTAAGTCACCTCAAGCTGTACTAAAAGGCTGGGAGAACACTTCTTTTCCTAGTAAGACTTACTGCTCCTTCCGAGAGGACTGCCTCTCAGGATGGCTCTTTAGGGAGCTTCCCTCATCACAGCACGGTTAAACCTGCCCACTTTGAAAAGAGTAACTTTTTCTTCTTTCCATCTTTTACTTTCAGATACTGACCAAAACCCTAAGGACAGGATTAGAGTGACGGCTCAGTGGTTAAGAGACAGTACTGCTTTTGCAGAGGACCAGAGTTCAGTGCCCAGCACCCATGTTGGGCAGCTCACAACTGCTTGTAACTCTGGTTCATAGGGATCTGACTCCCTCTCTAGGACCCTCCAGCACTGCACACACAGACATTATGTTTACACACAGACATTATGTTCACACACAGACACATTGCATAGATAACATTTAAATAAAAATAAATATATATATATAAATAAATAAAAATAAATATATATAAAAATATATAAAAATATTGCTGAAAGTCTAGGCATGCTCCCCTGCTGCAGCTGCTACTGCTGTTGTTATTATTCCTATTTCTCTGAAATTCACCCTCACGCATGCCACGCAGCTCCTTTCTGACCTCTATTGTTGACCATGCTAGCTTTCTTGGGTCCTAACTCAAAAAGTATTATGGCTCTCTCTTCTTCTTCTTCTTCTTCTTCTTCTTCTTCTTCTTCTTCTTCTTCTTCTTCTTCTTCTTCTTCTTCTTCTTCTTCTTCTTCTTCTTCTTCTTCCTCTTCCTCCTCCTTCTCCTCCTCTTCCTCCTTCTCTTCTCCTTCTTCCTCCTATTCTTTTCTCCTTTTTCTCTTCATCTTCTTCATCCTCTTCTCCTTTTCCTATTCCTACACCTGGAAACTGCTGAGATTTAAAGTTTGTCTGCCCTGTGATTTTTCTCTCAGATTCTAATGAAATTGTCCTTCCATTTTCTTACAAATTTGTTTCTAGAATCTTGTATTAGAGAGATGAAGAACCCAAAAAGGAACCGTGGTAATCCTGGCAATATACACTCTCTCCCTTGCCCAGCTACTCAATGGAACGTCCCTCTTACCACATATTACTAAGGACACTGTTACACGGGTAAAGTGTCTGTACCATTAGTTACCGCATGAAGAACTCAATGGGAAAGGCACTGGAAGCAAGCAGAAGCCGTAGCTTTCTCTCACTGGAGCTAGCATTGTGTGTGAAGGGTCTCCAGCGCAGAAGAGAAGAAGAGCGGTGACTGTCAGCCTGGCCAGAAACCTACTGTCCTTTTAATATTCAGCTAATTGGGTGATACAGGATGAGGATTGCCCAGGTCAACTCAGTAACAGGAGCAAATGAGAGCCCTGTGAGGAGAGCTTCTGCTAGAGTCAGCATATAAGGTGGCCCACACTTTAATCTTGCAGGGGACAGAAGCAGATGCTCAATTACTAGCTGTTAGCATACTTGGATCTATTATGGTCTTAAAGAACAGTGAGGAGATACTGAGACCTTCTTTCTTGTTCTCTGGTGACTTTGGTGAGACAATAAGAAGGTCCTAGCCGGGCAGTGGTGGCACACTCCTTTAATCCCAGCACTTGGGAGGCAGAGGCAGGCAGATTTCTGAGTTCGAGGCCAGCCTGGTCTACAAAGTGAGTTTCAGGACAGTCAGGGCTATACAGAGAAACCCTGTCTTGAAACAACAACAACAAAAACCAAAACTAAATAAATAAATAAATAAATAAATAAATAAATAAATAAGAAGTTCCTGGGACTACAAGAAGCACTTATCCCAAGACAATGGGGAAAATGATGTATCACCTACAATGGAAAAAAATTGTCATGTTCATGTTCTATGCTCAGAATAAAATATGAGAATCATGAAGTTTATGAATCAGAGATGACTACACAGAAGAGGCTGAGGCAGGCTGAGAATTTATAAATGACTGGGTGGAAATTAGAAGAAATGTAGGAATGCTAAGGCCTCTTACAGAATACATGTAATATTTATATAATTAACATTTATATAATTAATAACAAATATAACCTATTACATTCATGTAGATAGATATATATACTACAATTAGCATTATAATATAGTATAATAAACAGTTATATACTATAAGCAGTTATATACTATACTATAAACAATTCAGAGGAGACCTGGCAACAGAAATACCAGTGACTCAGAGTTGATAACCCAGGCTAAGGAAGTAGAATGAATATACAAAGAAGAAAATGGGAGGAAATGTAATGGATATCAAGAGTGGAAAGGCCAACTTACAACTAATAGGCAGTATATAAAATACAGCTAAAAGAAATGCATAGAAAAAAAGTCACAGCACGGAAGGAAGTTTTACTGAGAAGAAAATATGAACTTTTAAATGAATTGGGCTGTGTGTGGTGACATACACCCATAACCTGAGCTTTCAGGATCAAAAGCAGGAAGAATTGCTAGTGCAAAGTCAGTCAGGATTACACACTGGTGTCCTGTCTCAAAAAGTAAAAAAAAAAATCCTGCTTTTTTTTTTAAACTTTAAGTAAATCTCTGGGTAGATGGCTCAGCAGTTAAGAGTACTTGCAACTCTTGCTGAGGTCCTGAGTTCAGATACCAGCACTCACACTGGACAGCTTACACCTCCCTATTCTCCCTATAACTCTAGCTCTAGGGGATCTGATGCTCTTTTCAAGCCTCAGCTAACACCAACAGACATGTGAACATAACCCCCTGCCACACACACACACACACACACACACACACACACACACACACGCACACTCATGCACACCGTACATGTACACCGTACATGTACACATGCACATGTATATACACATACACACACATGCAGAAACAATCGAATTAAAAAACAAAGATGTTTATTTTAAAAAAGAATAAAGATAATTCAGGGGCTTGTGAACTTTCCTAGGGAAAGACATTTAGTTCATTCACAGGAGACAGACAAGATGACCTAAAGTCCTTGTCCCTTGAAGAATGTATGATAGAATTACTCAAAGTCAAGCTTTTATATGTGGAGAAACCATGACACATGAAGACCATACTTCTCTGCAGGGTTAGGCACATCCTCTCTCCCTGAGGCTAGACAAGGTAGCAGCCCTGTTGGGGAACAGATTCCACAGTCAGGCAACAGCTTTAGGGAGAGCCCGGCTCCAGTTGTTGGGTGACCCACATGGAGACTGAGCTGCACATTTGCTACATAAGTGCCTTGGCCTCTGTCCAGCTCATGTATGCGTTTTGGTATGTGGCTCAGTCTCTGGGAACTCCTAATGGTCCAGGTTAGTTGACTCTGTTGGTCTTCCTGTGAAACTCCTCTCACCTTCAGGGCCTTCAATCCTTCCCCCAGTTCTTTCCTAAGAGTCCCCAACCTCCATCTAATGTTTGGCAGTGGGTATCTGTATCTGTTTCAGTCAGCCGCTGGGTGGAGCCTCTCAGAGGACAGTTATGCCAGGCTCCTGCCGGCAAGCATAACAGAGGATCATTAATCGTGTTAGGGATTAGCGTGTTGGCCCATGATAGGTCTCAAGTCAGGTCAGTTATTGCTTGGCCATTCCTCCTGCCTGTCTCGGCTGCATCTTTGTCTCTGCATTTCTCTCAGTGAGGGTTGAAAGTTTTGTGGGTAGGTTGGTGGAGGACCACACTTTAACTTTTGCTCATTACACACACAGAGCTGGATCATAGAGTTTTAATTAAGAATCAAGTTTGCTTAAAAATTAAAAATATATTAAGTTAGATGTTACAATGGTATTTAAACCATAACTTTGTAAAAATAACACAACATAAGCAAAGAGATGAACCACCATGCTGGCATACCCACATGAAAATTCCTCTTTAACAGGAGAATAGAAAGTAATTAAATGTTCTTGATTTTTGGCAATTAGAAGGAAAAAAAACAAAGAAGAATGTAGGCTTTGGAAAACCATAAAGGGAAGCGGCAGTTAATTTGAAACCGGATATACGCTTCCAAACCATGGGAGAAAATGAAAGCAAAGACAATGTTCCTAAGGAAAGCCAAAAGGCACTAGTAAAAGCATACCAAAGTAGAAAGCATGCACCCAGGTAATAGAATTAAGAACAAAAATACAAATTACACTCATTCATGTATTAAATCATTCAGGTTAAGTTAATAAATAGAATTCAATTATAATCAACGTAAAAGACTGAACACAGAACAACACAGAAACGGGCCAAGTAAAAGCAGGCACAAATGCCACTGTCCCTGCTGCTGCCCAGATGCATCCCCTCTCCAGACACGGCAGTGAGGACCATCTTCATAAAAAGGAGGATTCTGTGAAAATGCTGCCAGGAGCTTATTAGCAAAGAAAGCTATGAAGATCAGTAACAGACCAGTATGAGTAGACTTGCATGCCACGTAAGAGACCACGAAGCAAAGTCCCCGTTCCTAGGAAGCCTGTAGGTGAAGGGAGATTTATTTTCTGTTTTTTTAAAAAAGGTTTGTGTGTGTGTGTGTGTGTGTGTGTGTGTGTGTGGTGGGTGGGTTTGGGAACCAAGCTGAGGTCTTCTGAAGAGCCTTGATCACTCTTAACCAAGGGGCCATCTCTTCTGCAACCGGCAGCAGTGTTTCTATAATGTTATCTTAGATGCATCTGAGTGAACACAAAGCCGTAATGAACGCAAAGTGGGGCTTAGCTATTGAAGAAGCAAAGAAACAATCTCAGGCTCTATAGTGGGAGACAAAAGAGAGAGAGACATGTACGGGGTTCAGAGCAAATTTAGGAAGAGGGTAAGGCTGGGTGACTGGGATCCTGGGCCCGGGGCAGCAGGATGATCAAGCTGTTCTCCATGAAGCGGCAGGAGGAGGAGTCTGATGGTGGCATCAAGGATGGCAGCAAGAAGGCGCAGCTCTGGCTTCAGAAGGACATTAAGGAACTGAACTAGGGTCTGACATCAGCTTCTCAGTCCCAGACGACCTCCTCAACTTCAAGCTGGTTATCTGTCTGATGAAGGCTTCTACAAGAGTGGCAAGTTTGTATTCAGCTTTAGGTGGGACAGGGTTACCCACATGACTCTCCCCAGGTGATGTGTGAAACAACGGTCTATCATCCCAACCTTGACCTCTAGGGCAACACCTGCCTCAACATCCTCAGAGAGGACTGGACGCCAGTCCTTACGATGAACTCCATAATTTATGGCCTGCAGCACCTCTTCTTGGAGCCCAACCCCGAGGTTCCACTGAACAAAGAGGCTGCCCGGGTAGAATGTGTGGGGTAGCCTTGACCCCTCCCTGCCTTGGCCTTGCCTCTTCTCCCTGTCACCTGTCCCTAGTTATCTATCTATCTATCTATCTATCTATCTATCTATCTATCTATCTATCTATCTATCTAGACCACCACGTGATTATGGTAGGTGCTGCTGCCCCCATCCCCTGCTCAGGGATGGGAGATGAATTGGCTTGATTAGTCCACTCCTCCCCCACCCACCCCCAAACCCCAGTGCTGCCCAACCCTCTCATTGTTGACTGTCAAAGGTAAGTGGGCAGTGAGCCTGGGTCACTATGCCCAAGCAACTCACTCCACCACCACTGGAGGTCCCACGAGGCTATTAAAGGGGAATGTGACTGCATGCCAAAATAAATAAATAGATAAATGAATAAATAAATAAATAAATAAATAAATAAATAGACAGAGGTTAAGGTCAAGTTTTCTAATTCTGAGAACGCTGATCTTCTGGAGGTTCAAACAGTTTTTAATGGGGAGTGGACATGCTGGGTTTCGGGTGCCCTAGAGACCATTTCCACGGTATGCTGAAGAAGAGGCCCTGTGGCCTTGTCATTAAGGTTGTTGCCGGATCTGAAGGAGTGAGGGACTGTATACTGCTGGGACAGAACACTGGGAAAGTGACAGGGGTGGGGATCAGACTCACACAGGAAGTCAAATCCAAGGAGCACAAGACTTAACTGCCTCCTCCTCTCTAAGCAGGACATCCTCGCTTCCTGCTAGTTAGCTAGCTCATGCAAAAGAGATGACTGAGATCAGAAGGGATACTCCACCCATCAAATTCCCAAGGAATCAAATCCTGGGACAGAGGGTTTCACATATTGAGAGGGAAACACTTAGTATGTGTTGCTGGGATCTGGGGTCTCTAACTATCAGTCTTCTAGCTTCATCCCCTTTTTGGGTAGGTCCATCTAAGTTCATTGCATTGGCAACACGAGGGCACTGCTAAGAACATAGTTCCAGGAGGAGCTATGTACAGGTTGCACTGGTTCTTTCTGCTTCCAAATGGGTTAAGGGGCTGTCTTAGGGTTTTACTGCTGTGGGCAGACACCATGACCAAAGCAACTCTTATAAGGAGAACATTTAACTGGGGCTGGCTTACAGCTTCAGAAGTTCAGTCCATTTTCATGAAGGTGGGAGCATAGCAGTGGCTAGGCAAGCATGCTGCAGGAGAAGTCAAGAATTCTACATCTTCATCTGAAGTCTGCTAGGAGAAGACTGACTTCCAGACAGCTAGGATGAGGGTTTTATAGCCTACACCTACAGTGACATACCTACTCCAACAAGGCCACACCTACTCCAACAGGGCCACACCTTCTCCTAGTTCCAGTTCCTGGGCGAGCTTATACATCCCATCACAGGGGCATTCAGCTACATATAATGAAAACCGCAGTGGCCAATAATACACAAAGTTGTTAGATTCTGCCAGGGGTGACCTGAAGTCCCCATAACCATCAGAGTTTGTGTTTGCTTTTGGGGTGATTTCCACTTCTGAGGCTTAAGTTTTGACAAGAAGCTGGTGTGCAAGAGGTAAACATGATGAATTATTGGCTCTGGCTGAGTCCGAGTACTGGTTGCTCATCCACAGAAGGGTACTAAGGAAGGGTAGTACTCTGGCCTTTCCTGGGATGCTAATGTGACAAGGGAACATGTGGGTGGTCTCTACTCTGCTATCTCCGAGAGTCTATTGCCCAAGGTAAATTAGCTTCTCCTGAACCTTAATCAGCAGGACAGGAGTCTGCTGAGCCTTTGCTGCTTTTTGTTCTCCATTCACATTTCGGGCTAATGGAAAACTATTTATTTTCTTTTATATCTTAATTTCCAGCCTAGGTTTACTGCTATGGAAAAGTAAGACAAATGGCCCTATCATTATCGAGAGTGACTGGTGCAAAGACCAAGACATGCCAAGTTTATGAATGGGAAATTAGAACCAGGGGATCTTCTCAGTGACCCAGATGCCCCAACCCATGAGATCTCTGCTCCAAATTCCCCTACTTTCTTCATTGGTCCCGTGAAAGCAAATCTAAGGCGCAGTTCCGTTGTAGAAGAAATCATCTTGCCTTTGTTTGTTGACATTACACACAACTATCCAGCCACCATCTGCACCTCACATTTCTCTTCTACCACAGGCGACGGATGGGCTGCCATAGTCTATGTAAGCTCTTCGTCCTCCTCTGATTGCTGGTTTCCTGGTCATAGCAGCTGTTGACGCAGCACATTGGTGTAGGTGCCTGCATTACAGTGATCAAGTGTTTGGAGTGCCTCCGCCGCCTGGCACAGCCCTCAATGCCTTTCTTTTGAACACATCTGACTCTGGTTCACTGAAGGTTGCCAGGAGCATCAGGGAAATGATTGGTCCAGGTAGTTCCACAGGAGTCTACAGAGACCTCAGCCTGTGCTGGCCCTGCTTATAAACTGTCTTCCGAACGTTTTGGTCTATCACAAGCTGCCCTCACGTCTCTTGTGCTCAATGACTTTCCATAACATCTTCACTTGAGGCTTGACTGGAGGCAAATTGGTGTTGAGTTTGTCTCTGCCACCATGGACCATTCTCTCCCTGGTGTCATGGACCATTCTCTCCCTGGTGTCATGGACCATTCTCTCCCTGGTGTCATGGACCATTCTCTCCCTGGTGTCACTATAAGGTAAGATCATTGCTTCTTAGCCAGACTGTGAACATTTTGGGAGAAGGAAAACATCTAGTTAAACTTTCAACTTGGCCTTGCACAGCTAGTAACTCCCAAATACTACCTTTAGTACAGACCGCCCTGGACAATGGGCTATTGTCTTCCTCAGTGTCTCTTGTCTGATGGCCCATAGGCAGCAGAAGCCTCACATCTTTGAACACAAATCAAGTACTTTTTTAGGCTACTTCTGCCTTGGGTTTGCCTGGGTTCCCCTACAATCCTTTCCCAGTGAAGGCCACCAAAGCCCATATCCCCCCTATCTCTTATCCCCCCTCTTCCTCGCCCCCATTTTCCACCAGTCCCTAAGACCTGACAGAGCCTCCCCTGGGACACCCTCTGCACTGCCCGCCATTCACTGGCCCCACATCTCACCATCTAACCGCTGTCTCAGTTTTCTAAAGTCATGTCACGTCTGATGCTTTGGAGATACTCAGGTGTTAGAATTCCATATACCCCTGAGCAGCATTGTTTGGGTTTCAGGTCACCTGAAATTCTTGAGAGATATGCTATATTGTTTTAGAGTATCAAATTTATAATGCTTTTGGACATTAGAACAAACACAAGAATACTATAAAATAGAATGTAAATTTAAAATATGTGAAGTAAATATGCACACAGTGGTTCCCTTTGGGTCTCTCCTGGAATGTGAGCCCATTCAGGACACTATTCTGCTCACGACATGCACATTTCTCAGTACATCCTGTGTGGCCCTCACTGGTATCTCTGTCCAGTGCATCCGACATGGCACTGGCTTCTCCATCCACGCTGTCTCACTTTCATTATCTTTTCTTTAGGCCCACATTACTCACTTCGGTGCATTCATTTTGTTTTTATCAATAGTTCACTTTGCCAAGATTGTGTTTGCCTTTTTCATTCTAATCTCACACACCCCTGCTATACTTGGTGGAAGCTCTCTCTGGATGTCCCCACTCAAGCAACTGTCCTTTCCTGCAGTAACAATAGCCTCCTTCTGGTAATGTCAACATTGTGGCTTTGATGTTCCAGTCCTGGTGAAGGATTCTTTGGTACTTATATGGTGTCTATGATGAGAAAAAAGTCAATAACTAGTGGAGGAACCTCTCTGCCTTCAGACTTCCCAGGTCCAGCTTTTTCTGAACTTAGCTCTTGCCCCCCATTCAAGTAGCCATGGCTTTTTCTTCTGTGTCACATTTAAGCCCTGAGATTGTCACTGTGCAGCTGGATTCTCTGGACCCTACCCAGGCCTCTCTAGGAGGACCAGCTCCTCTGTCATTCTCATCAAACACTAAAACTGGCTTCTGGGGCCTGTGTGCCTCATCCTGTCTCATCTGCATTCATGATTTTTGTCTTTAGATGCAAGAAAAGCGCTCAGCAACACCTCTTGTCATCCTTTGGTGACCAAGCCAGCTCAGTCAGCCAACAGGTTCTCTATGGCAGAGGTGAGGATTAAAAAGAAAAAGACAATTAGACAACATTGTAGCATGACCCCAGCCAGTTCTGAGGTTGAAGGCGGGTTTATTTTTTCCCAATCTGCTTTTATACCATTCTAATTACACACAAGTAATAAGGTCAGTTCTAGGTTGAGGAACAAGCAAGACAAAACAGAAATAGTCAAGGAACAAGCAAGGCAATAAACAAAGTCCTGTGACCACTCCCATGATCACTAAGGATTCTAAGGGCTTATCAGGATGACCAAGATATCTGAGCCTACTTCCCTGTCCCAGCCCAAAGTCATATTCTTGCCTGAAGCCTACTTCTTTGTTCTAGCCTAAAATCAGATTCCTGCTTGATTTTACTTCCTTGTCATAGTCCAATGTCAGATTTCTGCCAAGCAGCCCCAAAAGCTCTCCTCATGGAAGAGTATGTGCTCCTGGCATTTGGGCATTTGCATTCCAAATCTAGAACCTAGCACTGCCTCCATTTGTAGTGAGGAACTTCTTAAATACTGAGAACCAGCTGGATAAAGAGATTAGGCAGTTGGCTCCAAAGGATCACATCTCTTCACATTCCTTTTGAGTAGAGAGTAGTCTCTAGGAGCCAGAGCTCTGTCCTCTCCTATCTTGGCTGTCTAGGAAAAGACAGCACAGCCATCCACAAGGAATACCAGGCTGAGAAGATGAGTTTTGCTTCTCAGGGAATGGGCATGACCTGACCCAAATAAAGCCTCTGGTGCCATATCCACACCTGACATCTAGCAGAGGTCCTGCCCTTTCTTCCCCAAATCAACCAATGCACATGCTTTCCTGGAAAAGCTTTATCCATCCCACTGCCTGGGTTAGCCCAGGCTGCCTCTGGGTTCTATTTTCTCTGCATTGTGGTTCCCAGGCTCTGGATTTTCTCTTCTCTTTCCAAGACTGGTAGATGCTATTATTACAGGTCTTCATAGGATGGACTGAGAAGAAGGAATTCCTGAGAGGAAGGAAAGGGATACTGGGTAGGTGGCAGAAAAAGAGATGAAGGACTTGTTTTAAAATGAAGTGGGAAATGTATGAAAAGATAAATGAGTCTCTGTTCTGTTCTACAATCCAAATTTGTAAACTGAATACTTTTCTTTATGTGTGTGTGTGTGTATATACATGTGTGTATAGTGATGGTGCATGTGTGCTTGTGTGTGCGCACACACCTGTGTGTGTGCGTGTGTGTGTATATATACACACACGTGTGTGTGTGTGTGTGTGTGTGTGTGTGTGTGTGTGTGTACTGGGAGTGGAACCCAGCTGTCTACACATACTAGGCAAGTACTGTGCCAGCAAGCAATGTTCATGCCCAGAATATGTTTCTTTGTACACATTAGTACCTTTTCTCATTCCAGGTATGATTTTATGAAAAACTATTTCAAATCTCGTATTTATCATATTTCAAAATCTTGAAAAGGAATATAAAAGTGATATCATCTCAGGCAATCCAGAACAACTTATGTCAGTATTTGAAAGCCCACTGGCTAGCAGAGCCTTCTGTGACTGCCTGCCTCTCTTGCTCCTCTCTCCCTTCAGCATCCCCGCCTCTCATCCAGATATATACCTGTGTTCACTAGGACAGGGAGGGAGGTGAGCTGGCTAGCAGGCTGGACAGTGGCTTGGGTCACGGGTCTTCTCAGAGGCATAGCGTCTGACTTGGAATTCCCCTGCGTGAGGTCCTCTGGGGGATGACATCATTCACCTTCTGTATTGTGGTTCACTTTCAGTGCACAAATGCCAACTGTATGCACAGGAAACCAAGGAAGGAAAGTGAATGTGAGAATACAATAGCTGTCTTTAAAAATTACTCATATTTTAAACAAAAGTATAGCAGGCTGTTTCGAATTTCTGCTTATTAGGAAAGTGCCTTGAAGCATCCTTGATAGATGTGTGACAGAGCTTGGACATTGTTGGTGCCTATGGGGCAGGTGGCATTTTCTGAAATGAGCCCCTTATAGCACCGTCTACACGAGGAAGTGGAGAAGACTGCCGTGGTGGTTGAAGTGATGTCTACTTGGATAATAATGTCAATCTAGGCTGTCATTGAACTTGGATGGGTGGGTTTAGAAAGTGGGAGAACCTTGCCAAGGTCCCATGTCTTCTAAGCACCACAGCAGGGAGCAGGGAAAGACTTGAGTAGGGGACCTGGGTCAAAGTATTCAGTTGTCCCTATAGTGACCTGGCCAAGATGGGCTTCATGCAAGCATGTTTGACCAAGAGTCCATCCTAATAGGGGGACTTGGGAAGGAAAAAGGAAAACAGCAGTCACATGAGAAAAGTATTTGGGTTTGCAGATGTAATGAATTAACAGAAGGAGAGAACAGTAGAGTTGCAATAAGAGAAATCCTTCTCTGTCTCCGAACTCAACAGATTTTCTTTTGGTTCAGCCTTCTCCTCTTGAGTCCAAGCACTGGATCAAATCAGAATGTTTCTGCCTTGAAATGGTAATCTAATAATCTCCAAGACCTTTGGGAGATAAAGTATTATTTGTTTCTTTCACCTCGTGCCCTTAAAAAATATTGCCCTTCGGAAGTTTATCTCTGGGTTCTTCGGTTTAGTCACCAAGGAGACAGCAGCTCTGCTGCGGCCCATAAAGAATGCACATGCTCCCTTCAGGCCCATTCAGATGCAATTCCAGGCAGCTCTCTCCTGGACTCAAACTTCTAATCTTGGTGGTTAACCCAGACCCTTAACCTCCTTTACAAATCACAGCGGGTATGCAGACAGGGAGGTGATCCTATGTAAGCTGAAAACAATGCTCTTGGCTGAGGCTTCTTTTCCTCTCTGGTTTAGTCCTAAGGGACAAGGCTTTTTACTTCTTTGAGCCTTTAGAGTCTTGAGGTTTTATTGCAAAAAAGAAGAATTCTGTGTGGTTTTAAAAAGGCCAGTCACTTTGAGTAATCCAAACCCTCATTTATCCACAGAGGCTGAGGACCTCTTAGCAAACGTGGTCCCATGTGACACAGACCTTGGCCACGGCTTGTCATCTGTCCTGTGCTGTTGCCCATATTTTTACTTAGTGAGTTTGCTCGTCATGTTTCCAAGTCACCTTCATGGATGTGAATTTGGGTACATGTGTGCAGGTGTATGACCGCATGCAAGTGAGCATTCACATAGGGTCATGCTAGAGAGAGCAGAGGAGTTGGCTGTTTGCTAAACCCTGCAACAAATGAGGTTCAGGGATAATTAAGAGAAATCTCCCTTGGCAGAAACATGCCTCCTTGGGTCTGCTTCTCATTTTGGACAATTGGGAAAGGCAATCACTCACGTTTTATTGATGCCAAAAGTTTTTCACAGTCATCAATATAGGCTACGAAAATGAAGCTGTTGACATCTTATTTCTGGGTTTTTCTCTTTCAGATAATTTTGAACTATATAGCACCATATATTTTGAACCAAAGACGTTTCATTTCGTAAGTGAACATTTCCAGTGCCTTGTACACAGTCACTCTAGCGCTGTCACGTCAGGGACAGTCACATCTGTATCAATCAAGCCCATTCAGTGCTATAAGATGGATCTGTCTGATATTAGTCTTACTCAAAGAGCATGAGATAAAACTTTCAGTCACACAGAAATGCCTTTAGCTATTTGTAACAGAACAGATATTTTTTGGAAACCAGTTTCTAGGCCTTTGAGGATTTGGTCTGACCCTTCAAGCTCTGCTTCCATGTTATCTCCTGTCCTTTTTTATTTTGTCTCTTGAGTTCATTAGGTTGGAGCTTTGGGTAAAGAGAGTTTACTTGTGTCATACTTGGCTTCTGATAGAATTCTTAGCAAGTAAAGTACTGATCTGGTACAAGTTGGAAAAGGTTACTTTTTTTTCCAGTTGCAGAATGAAACCAGCCTTCTGTAGCCACCATAAGAAGGCCAGTCTAACAATTATGGTTAGGATGGGAACATAAGACCTGCTAAGCCAGTGCTGAGCTGTTTCCTGCATGCCCAGGACAGATGTGATTTGTAGACTTAAGTATCTGCTCTCAGGTGAGAGAGGCAGGATGGTCTCATGAACCATTTTCTTCAGGTCACCCCTTGGAAGGATCAGACTGGACACCAGGTGCTCAGGAAGCTGAGTCACAAGTTGCACCATGGTTGCTATTAGCTAGCAGCGAATGTGGCCTAGGGTCAGCTGACTGGGGCTGCCAGAGTCCACACCATAAAAGTATAGATTCTTACTATTACAGGAAGGAAATGGAGTGACCCACTGCAATAATATTAGCCACTGAATAATGGTGTTGGCCATCTTTCTTTTAAAACCATAGCTACACAAAGAATAATAGGATGTATTAAAGATTTATTTCAGGGCCCAGAGATGAGCTCACCACTTTCTACTATTGCTAAGACTGAGGCCAAATTCATAAAGTGAACTTTCTGTGTGTCAAACTACCCTTGGCATGACTTTTATTTATTAACTGCTTTATACTTTTATTTATTAACTGCTCCTGCATACTGCCTTTATTACTGTCCTCTGAAGTCCACATGCATGTTGCATAGTCTTGATATCCTACCTCCTGTTAGTGAGTGTGTGTGTGTTCTTGAAAGAGTTGAAGTTAAGATTCCCAGGGCTGTAAAAGATTTTTAACAAGATCTGGACACCTTTTCCAAACTACCTCCTCCATCGCCCACCAGCTCCTGTGCCTTTTCTTCCAAATGTGTGTAATAGACTATTAGAAACCTCACTGACCACTTACCTCAATACCACAAATCAGTGGTGTTGTAAATCAGACATCATGAAACATCTCTGTGGCCCAATCTACATCCCAGAACTCTATAGGCACAACTAGAACGGGAGCTGGATCAGGAGCTAGGAGAGCCTGGTTGGTCCCACACCATTGTGAGTAGCCTGCCCTGGCTGGCTGGACTAATAAATACCTCCCCCAGACAGAAAGGATATTGTAAATTTATACATGGCTGACACAAATAACTCTATCCTAATTACTTATGACATTGAGATTAACATAACTGAGCATTCATAATTTTGTAAGGACTCCATCCAATTCTATTTGTGGGCTGGTTCTTTGGCCTTCCAATTGACATTCTCTACCCAACCTTCCATGACCTGAATAATTTCTTGCTTGTCTCATCAAAGTCACCCCCAACCCATAAATAAGAATGTAGTGACCACTGAGGGTTATCAAAGGCTTCTTTTTTTAAATACGGTTTTACTGTAAATGAAGAAACTACAGGTCTGATCTATGCCTTCAAGTTTTTAGTCCAGTGACCTTCTGAAAGAACCCTGGTTCAGTTAGTCCTCAGGCCAGCATGCTGACCAAGTCCAACCCTCTCTTTTTCCTGGCTTTTATAGGTGAGACATGTATATGCACAGCTAGAGAGCATTACATGTAGAAGCACTATAGTAAAGAGGCTTGAGAGCAGAAGCCTTTGAACAGCAGGTGTAGAAACAGAGGGACATTTGACTGACAGCAATAGATGGAGAAGAGGCAGAGAGATTCTAGTCTTCCACAAATGGGGCAAGAATCCTTGCTTGTTCCTTAGAGGCTGGAGTGGTGCTTTGTTGCTGTTTGATGGAGGCTAGCTCCATCTCCCTTTTACTGCTTGTCATGGTGACCTACTGATGATGTGGTGCTCTAGGGCTGTGGTAATCTCCATTTTCAGTGACACAGTGAAAAGCCACTTGCAGAATAAAGCCACAGGCTTTTATAGAGAAAGATGCAGTACCTGGCCCTGAGGACCCCATTTCTCTTCTTCCTTTTCTCCCTCTTCTTCCCTTTTGTGTGACAACGCACACTTTCCATATCCTATCAGTTTCATAGATGCAGGCAGAGAAAACAAGCCATCTGGTCTACCTTCCTAAGAGAACTCGAAGCAATTACTTTTCTGTCTCAGAATGAAGCATGTTTAGTATAATTAGTTGGCAATTTTGTGAGTAGGAATGTTCTGCCAGAAGTGTTCTGTGTTTAGAGGACTTCAGAGTCAATTCTGAACTTGTCTTCATGCTTAAGGAGATCACAGAATTTAGTCACTGTCATCTTCTCTTGATGTCAATTTCTGAAGGTCAGTGGTGAAGGTCAGCAATGGAAAAATTGTCTGGGGACAGATTCATAAAGCCTGGTACAAATAACCACACCTATTTTATTCCCGAATATCTAAGCTTCATCTCAGCTTCCTGGGAAGAGATACTTTCATAATCCAGTATCAGGGATGAGGAAATCAAGGCCTAGAAGTGCCTACTGGTTTGTGCAGGTATGTGGTGAGTCAGAACGGATTTCAGTACCATTTTGAGCCTGGGCTCTGTGGTTCTCTGGTCTGTACCCAATTCACCATCACATTCCTGCCTGCTTGCCACCTCTGTATCTTTCAGCATTACTTTTTAGAAGGAAATTAAAAAGAAATTATTCTATAAACCTAGGTCATGGGAGGAAGAGTGTTCAGAGAAGAGCCATGCTGGAGACTACAATGCTCTGTGCTTGTGCTTTAGAGGGGGAAGAATTAGGGATATTGCTCCTGCCCTCTGGTGTGCCCTCTGGAACTATTATGGACTCTGATGGCAAAGGGACACTGGCTGACACAGAGATGCTCCAGTCATGTGAGGTTGTCTGTTTCCACCAGGATTAAAGAAGAAGGTCAGGCTCTCCTCATATCTCCAACCCATCCTTCATCTTCTTCTTTTCAATATGATACTATAGGCTCTGCCATTCCATGTCCCTTACACATGCTTAAAGACATCATACTGCTAAGAGATGGTGAAGGGTGGCTCCTATTAAAGCCCCCCCCCCTCCCCCAGGTCCTCAGCTAGAACCTATCACCTCTTTGAAGTGAAGACCCAGGTGCCTTCCTAGCTCAGTACAGGCTGCTTAGAGGTGCTGGTGACCTTTTGTACCCCTGTTTTAACACAAGGGGGTTACACTGTTTCTGGTTCATATTCTGTCAGGAGCCCCCCCTTAACTTAGTGGCTTCTTGTAGAAAACAGAAAGTCATAGTGACCTGATAAAATACTTCCTATAAATTACTGCTGAAGGTTCAATCCATGAAGAAGAAAGCAAAACAGATAATTGGAATTTATTCAAATTAAGACTTCTACCATTAAAAGGTAGTATTAAAGGAAATGGAAAAAAAAAACTGGTCATTTTAGGGAAGAAACATCTGTGGATCTAATACCAGAAACAATGGCAATTTTACACGACATGAACACACACTTCATTACATAAAGAATGAAGATAGCAAATAAACATGTGAAAAGATACTTAGCATCTTAGGAAAATTCAAGTTAAAAACCACAAAGGAATATGACTATTATTAATAATATGTTACTAATACCTCATGTCTATTATTGTCTAAATGAAAAGGCTAAACATGCCATCATTGGTGGGGAAGTAGTTTTATAGGTTCCTAACAAAGTTAACTAAGGGCTGGGTGATGGTTCAGTCAGTAAAGTACCTGAAGGCAATCATGAGGAGCCAGGTTCTGATTCCCAGAAACCACATTAAGATCTAGGCATGGTGCATATGCCTGCAAAGGGTAGCGTTCTTTGCATATTTAGGATATCAGTACTCCTTCTAGTATTAGATCCACAAATGGATGCTGCTTTTCCTAGTACACGGCTGAAGGGAGCCCAGGCCCATTGAGACACTGCTTGGCTGGAGTGCAGGAAGACAGACGAATAGGAAGCAGAGTGGAGTAGGCCAAACTGTTTTCCCAGTTGCAGATGCTCAGGGGGCACTTTCCTTAGCTTCTGTTTTCCCCTATGAGGTGAGCTGCCTTGGGCTTCCCAGCTGGAAGTCCTTACTTCACACTGGAACCACAAGGCAGATTTAATCCATGTCCAGAGGCCGCTTATCTATCAGCCTTCCTGGAGAAAGAGGAAGTCTTCCTTTCCTCCCTGGTAATCTTTTCCTCCCATTTCTAACATCCGGAATGTTTGTAGACCCACCTCAGAGACTGAAGAAAATCTTACACAACCACCCGGCCTTTAAGCCTCCCAATAATAGCCTTATTAAAACCTAAACAAAAGGCTCAGCATTGGTTTATTGCCCCTTTGCAGCCATCTAGAAGCCAAGAGGCATGTCATCCAGAGCGTAGTGAGCTGAGGGGCAACAAGGTGTGGCTTGGTGGAAACAATGTCCACACAACCAAACCAGACAGTCCCACACTTTATCAGCTCAGGAGGACAAAGGAGGCCACGTTTCTGCTTGGATCCCATAAACACTAGATTCCCTTACAATGGCATACCCCTCCCTTTCACATCCCCCTCAGCAGCAGGAGTTCCAACACTGCCCTGGGACTCCACGGAGTAGACATTCCCAGGAGTCCAGATTTGAGCACACCCTGCCTACACTTGATGTCCGGCCAGCTTGTCTGGGTGGGTTTAGGGAACCTTTACATGGAGGTTGGACTTGGAAGCACTGGTCTAAAGGGCATTTGCTTCCCTGTCTGGCAGCTGTCATTGATATAAATTGCTGCACAAATCCTTTCCCTAATGAAAGTTTAATGAAGTTACTGTGCTGGTTCCCTGAGAACTCAGGGGCTTATATGTCCCCAGATGTGTCCTTAGACTCTCAGGAGCTGAGATATTTGGGATTAACCACCGAGTGGGTGTCCTATAGATAATTTTTCTAAGTTCTGAAGGACAGTAGTTTGCTTCTGTTTTGTTTTTGAAAAGCAGATTCTTTTCCTCTCAGGATCATACAAGTGTTTTATAAAGAGGGGACCCAGTGTAAGCTGAGGATAATAAGCACCCCCCCCCGCCCGTATGACCACAGATAGTTATGGCACAAGGTGATAGGCCATTTCTTCTTCAGGGCATCTGGGCTGAGAAATGCTTCATGTCTCCAAACATCCGTGAAGGGGATCAAAAAGCCATTTCTCTGAAACGTTTCTTTCCAGGTGCATCCCCTGACTCCTAACCTGTGGGGGGTAGCCAGAGGGGAAAGGATACGAATCTAATCCCACTGGCCTCTGTATTAGTTATGTTCACAAATGGTGACCAAACATACTGAGAAAGAACTTTAAAGGAATTACTTGGGTTCCTAGTTTCAGAGATTTTGGTCTACAGTCCTTGGTCGCATTTCTTCTTGGTCTATAGTGAAGTGAGTGGATATTCCTCAGAGCAGGATACTCACAGCTAACATACAAATGGTAGCAGGATCATACTGAGAGAATGCTGTACTTGATAGCTAACAAAGAGAGGGAGGGTCCAGGGATTAGACAGAACCTCAAAGCCCAGTTTCCTGTGACCTGCACACTCTAGTTCCATCTCTTTCCTCAAAGTTTCTTCAATGTTTCCATACAGTGTCTCCAGCTGGAAATCAAGCCTTCAATATGTGAGTTTAGGTATGGGGGCATTTCATATTCAGACCATGAAAGTCTCCAGTGTGCCTAGGACATTCAGTTCTGAGTCAGAGATCCAGGCCCTAGCTCTTCTTGACAAAGGAGAAAAAGCTCCTCAGAGGCTCAACTTAGGTCTGATTCTGTATAATAATGGAAGGTTGGAAGGAAACTAATCAGGCAGCTTGTCCTCAAAGGAACCTTGACCATAACCACAATAGTCAATGAACTCACCAAAGGCTAAAGGCTAAAGTGGGAGAAGCGAAATGTCATAGCTTGGGAGTGTGGAGAGCTTTCTTATACTTAAGGTTGAGTGTCTTGATAGCAGCTCATTTTTCTTTCCCTATTTCCCTCCCTCCTCTCCCTCTCTCCCTCCCTCCCTCCCTCCCTCCCTCCTTCCCTCTCCCCTCTCTTTCTTTCTTTCTTTCTTTCTTTCTTTCTTTCTTTCTTTCTTTCTTTCTTTCTTTCTTTCTTTCTTTCTTTCTTTTTCATGACAGGGTTTTTCTGTATAGCTCTGGCTGTCCTGGAACTCACTTTGTAGACCAGGCTAGACTCGAACTCAGAAATCCGCCTGCCTCTGCCTTCCAAGTGCTGGGATTAAAGGCATGCGCAACCACTGCCCAGCAACCAACCTTCCTTCCTCCCTCCCTTCCTTCCTTCCTTCCTTCCTTCCTTCCTTCCTTCCTTCCTTCCTTCCTTCCTCTTCTTCCTTTTTCCTTCCTTTCCTTCTTGCTACCTTCCTTCCTTTCTTTGTTTTTGTAACTTATGTAAGAAAAACTAAATCCAAGGATCTACTGGCTAGCAATTCATGAGTTGAACATTATCCCATCTTCAGAACAGAATGGCTCTGGATGGGAACAATCCTAATACAGTGGAACCTCAAGCAGTGAGGGATGAAGAAATGAAGACCAAATGAAAAAGTGGGTTACTTCAGAGTTCCTTTCCTGGGGGATCAGACTGGAAGACACTTCTCCATGATGCTGCCGTGAGTGGAGGGTGCATCTTTTGTGACTATATATATCCTGCTTTGGGGAGCATCTGTTTCTAAGTTAGTTTGATGATGTGACATTTCTATGAGGGGGAGATTATTCTGGTTCAGGCTGGTTCCTAGGACCAAGGGCAGAAACTGAGTCTCTAACCATAGACGCTATGCACACATTACACTTCAGCCTTATAAGGTATGACACAGGCAAATTACAGCTCTCTTTTCCTGTGTACAGGAAATCAAATCTTGAAGTTCTTCTAGAGTTAGAATCAGCAGATAACTGAGAATGTGTGCTCCTATCACTGGCAAATCTCCTAATAAGGCAGGAAGTGCTTCCCACTACCTCAAATGTTCTAGGGCAAAGTGACCTTTTACCTTCACTAGCCTGTGGCAGTGTGAAGTTTCCTCCTCTCATACAATATATTTTTATCATATTCTTTCCCGTTCCCACCTTCCTTCCTGTCCTTTTTCCTGTTCCCCCTCCTCTCTCTCTCTCTCTCTCTCTCTCTCTCTCTCTCTCTCAAAGAAAATCTACAAAAACAAAAATGAGAAACTCAGGAAATCCAAACAGACAAACAAAATGCAATAAGATAAAAGAATACCAAAACCAAACAAATAACATCAACAACATAGTACACAGAAAGACATGGAGTTCCCTTTGTGTTGGCTAAGTGCTCCTGGGCATGGCTCTGCCCTGGAAGGGCTTAATCTTTGAAACCTCCTCCACTGGTTAGGAGCATCCCAACAATGACTGCAAGCACAATGAAGGACCCAAAACAAACAGCTCGATTAAAGCATTTCTGTCATCGATTAGAAAGCTCAAAACTGGTAACTACGCATGAAATTCTGTTTACGTTATTGGTTAGCTAGGGGGTTATATTTCAAAACTTATTTGTTTCCTTTCAAGATTCTGGGCTCTCTCAGTTCCTTGTATAAGCAAGGTTGAGAACACTATGCTCTAATGATTCTTCAAGAAGTAATAGGACCCTCAGGGGCCTTCCAGACAGTGAGCTTTTAAACTATGTCTTCAAAACCTTAACTGATGGGCAGTAGACTGGGGGGGACTGCCCACAGGGTCAAAACAAGCACACTGGTGTGTAGTCAGCAAAAAGGACACTGGGTTAGAGTTTTCCCGAGCCGCTGAGCAAATACATCTCAGAACTGAAGATGAGGCGAGCCGGCATAGTCTCAGAGGACATTGCTGGGTTTCACCAAGAAGAGAACATTTACACACTCATAATGATTTTCTCTCTTACGAAGTTCTCATCCCACCCAGAACACTATCCACGAGGCTCAGGAGAGACACAGTGGGCAAGGCAAGGTGGGCAAGCTCCGAAGAGCACAGTGTACACAGGAAAGCAGCTCTCCGACCGCCTCCCCTGTGGAAAGTGGAAGTCTCCTGTGGGTGAACTGGGCCTCTCAAATCCGTAGCTGCAGTTGGTGATTGGGCATTTAGGAAGGTAAGTTAAGGTTGGTTAGGGTGTCCTCATCCAGCATGATTGGTATTCTCCTAATGATGTAGGCATGCAGATGCAAGACAATGTGAAGACACAGGGAGAAAGAGGACAGGTGACAGGGACCGGCGCATCTGTTGCTATGGCAGACACATGCATTCCCAGAGTCCATGTCCTACCCTTACCTGCAAGCAGTTACGTCACAGCCTAAATAAAAGGCAGACCCTTCCTGATCTTCGCCACCCCCTTTTTCCTTCTTTCTCTCTTTACCCCTTTGTCTCCTTCCTGTCCCCCACCCCATCCCCCAATAAACCTCTGCCACATGGAACTGCATTGGCCTGTGGTCTGTCCAGACGAGAGCCACGATTCTAACACAACAAAGGATACCATCTTCAAGTCCAAGAGAGCAGTCTCAGCAGAAGCTGGTCTCTAACATTTGAACTTAAACTTCCAGCCTTCAGAACCATGAGAAAACACATTTCTGTTCTTAGAGGCCCTAGTTCATAGGGCTTGTTAACAGTCTGAGTTGATGCCAGTGGTGACTTAATTTCTCTTGGTTTCTCCTAGAGGCCAGGTCTGGGACTTTGATATATGTTTGCTCTTTTAACAAGGTGCCACTGCACACATGTGGCTGGTTACCTCTCTACATCTCATGATTCCCATATGTGTAACCTTCCAATTACAGGTCCTGTATCCTCTTGCTTTCTGCCACATTTGTCTCTCTGTCCATCTGTCCCCCTATCTGTCCATCCAACCATCCATCCAGTCCTCTGAGTGGTGGGTGTCCGGACAAACTAAAGAGCAAGCAGGTCTTTTCAAGGACAATGATTTGAGGTGTGCTGAGTTTGGAGAGCTGGCCACCATCTTCAACCTGAGACCTAGAACAAGTCTATTTCATGTTTTTCTTTTTCTGCGGGGAGTGGGGTGGGGGTCGAGACAGGGTTTCTTTGTATAGCCCTGGCTGTCCTGGAACTCACTTTGTAGACCATGCTGGCCTCGAACTCAGAAATTCTCCTGCCTCTGCCTCCTGAGTGCTGGGATTAAAGGCGTGTGCCAGTGGGCTCCTCAGGGGAGAAATCTTTCATGTCCAAGTGAGACAACTTGCAAGGCAGTGAGACTTCTGAACTCCCCTCCAAGATCTGTGTCATGCCAACTCTCCCAGCACCTGGCTTCAGTGTCTAACATATGGACGTCAGATTATTTTTAGGCTGGTGCTCCTATGACTGTAATGTTAAGTCTCATGGGGGTTTGTTAAATTGAAGGTTTAGCTTCAATGTATCTAGGCGATATCCATTAACTAGAACATCTAGCCAATCTTGGGAGCTGCTGCTACTGTTACTGCAGCAGGGTGGGGTCACATCTGCACAGCAGGACAGAGTGTTCAAGCATGTCCTGAGCTACATCCATTTCCTGAGTGGCAGTAGCATTTCATCCCACATTCCGTTCCGAGACATCAACAACTCCCTGTGAGCTGCCGGTGCTGTGTTCAGGGACAGGCAATTTGAGCACAGGGGCAAACATAGGAAGAGAACACTTGGGGTTAGCTGGATGCCAGCTCAATCTAGATAGTACCTTACAGGATAAGTTCTTGACTGTCTGCAGGCATCAGTTTATTTCCTGCAAAATGGATCTTCAGACATATCTCAAAGGGCTCCTATAGGGATTGATGTGATAACTAATTGTTAGTTATTGAGAGAATATAGAATCACCTAGGGAAAAGAACCTTTGGGAGTATCTGTGAGCTGTTTCAAACAGCTGAGGCGGGAAGAGTGAGAATGTGGGCTGTACCATCCATGCACTGCAGAGAAAGGAGAAAGCAGACTGACCACAGCATTTATTTATCTCTGCTTCCTGTCTGCAGACTTGGTGTGACCAGCCCCGCCCCCGCCCCATGCCTTCGTAGCCATGATTGACTGTACTCTTGCACCATGAGCAAAACTGAACCCTCCTGTAAAAAGTTTTTATTTATTCTTTGAGAATTCCATATTCATTCCTCTTTCCAAGTCCCTCCATCTTCCTTTCCTACGTTGCTTTTATCAGCAAAATAACTGATACAAAGAATTAGATGACATATATGGAATTGTACGTAATAGGACCAGGAACAAGAGGGATGCCTGAAAAATGCCAGACTCTTCTTTTCTTATCCATATTCGAGAAACCACAATCCATGTGGGAGAGTCCTGAGAGTGAGTTTTGGAAGGAAATGCATTTAGCGAGTAGAGACGAGAGGCCAAAGGAGTTGGGGAGTTGAGGTCTGCTTCCCAGGGAGGCCTCCTCCCAGGGAGGACTTTTGAGGACAGAGCTCTACCCAGATGAGCTGCATCTGCACTGCCTGGAGAATCCAAGAGGTGATGGAATGCATGCAAGTTAGGGGTCAGGGGTGGACTTTCAAGGGAGAGGAGATACAGCATCCTGATATAAAGGCTTAAAGAGGATTAATGGACCAAGAGGGGCTAAGTAGATGAGAGATGGCAGTTTCAAGCTAGAGGAGACATATAGGGAGGGAGAAATAACACTAAAGACCTTACAAAGATGTTTTATGAAAATCTACTACTAATAGAAGCATCCAAAATATACGTTTATGAAACAAGTTAAAATAGAGTTATTCCACAATAGGACAGCAGTGTCCCTATTAGATACCACAGGCTAACACATGAAGAACTGAGTACCAGGAATGAGTTACTTCTCTTGGAGTTGTTGGATAGTGAAGCCACCGAGCGCCAGACAGTGCAGGCGATTGCCAATGCTATTGGTTACTCTCCAGGACCTGATGGTAAGATCCAGTTGTGGAAAACGGAATGTCATCGAGTCACAGAACACACCGATAACAAGCTGGGACTGACCTAGAAGCCTCATGTCAATTGCTAGCTTTAACAGTGCTAGAAGATACTATGTATGCTACCAGAAGAGAAAAATAATCCTCCGTCTTACCTGGTTGTGAACCCTGTGAGTTACAGTAATGACTGGACTGGCAGGACACACCCATGGATGCAGTACTGGCATCAATGTTATGAGACTAACAGGCCACTTCCTGATTGAATTTAAGTCCCACTCTGTAAGACGAAAGCCATAACTTGCACCTTGTTTGGACCAAGAACCTATGAGTAGACAGATCATAGACCCTGAGGGAGAACCTACTATTAATCTGCTGATTGGACACAGTATTAAACTGATGCCTAGTGACTTATCATTATAGCCATAGATTAATACATTACTCAACACCCATTAGAGACACTTCTCTTTGCAGTAGATGTTAATTAACACAGACTGCCCCTTAGCCAATGCAAAGAATAGGCCCTACATGCGACATCTATATGACAACCCCTCATTCCCTCATTGTGAGAGAGGGCAGAAAGACTGCAAGAGTCAGAAGCAGTGGGCAGATAGAAGGAAACAGTGTCCTGCAGATGTGCACAGCAGGGAAGCTACACACAGGAACTCACATCATTGTAACAGCCTACACAGTACCATGCAAGACAAAATCCCAGCATGGGGAGGGGAGGAGGAGCTAAAATCTCACTGGTAGCCAAAGAGCTATTGGCAATTGATAACTGCTGAGAGAGAAAAAGTGGGTCTGGAGTGTTGTTCCTTGTAAGTTGACCATACTCCATTGGGAGGCCACACATACAAGAATATATGAGCCGCACAGGTTGGACACGATGGGTAGGACAAAAAGATAAAGCTGGTTGGGTAGGGAGGGGCTAGAACTGAGAGGAGTCAAGAAGAATATGATCAAAGCGCATTGTAGTCGATGAAAAGGTACTTTTTAAATACTTCATTAGCCTTATGCAAAAGGAAACCATGAAATTTCCAAGTGTCCAACAAGAAGTATTGATTAAAAGACACCGTGGGGAGTCTGGTGCTTCTCCTGTGGATAGTGTAGAAGATGAGACAATAAACCCCAGCAAGAAGAGTTAGAACTGTGGTCTCTGAATCCCATTCAGAGATTTCACCAACTAACTATCCCTTCCTAGAAATAGGAAGTAGAAGCTCAAGAACCCTGTAAGAGTCGCTTTGTAAGGAAACCATTTGTTATCCAAGGAAAGAAAGACAAAAAGTGTTGTCCATGAACGATCGAAACGTCAGGTTGTACACAGCTGGTGTGCAGTGCGCATCACAGGCAGCCTGCCGTAGAAACCCCCAAGTGGAGGAACCGAATACCTGTTCAAGATTTTTAAATCCTGTATATAAGAAGCAAATGTGAAATTACTGCTGTGGGGAAACTTTCACAGGCCTGGTGTTAAGAGAGTGCTATACTAAAACAACCTGGGCTGATGATCAGAATTCCGGATCACCATCCAGGTGAATGAGGAGCAATGGCAGAGCTGACGGAGCCGCCAGCAGCACGGATGCTTCACACCTGAGAGACTGAGCCGGTCGGCATAGACCACAGGTGCCAGAGCACTGCACAGCCCGGAGGAGACAAAGGTACAGTGTTAGCCAGGGAAAGCTAATTTGAACAAAGGCAGCACAGAAGTCCTTACATGGAAAGTGTAGGTGGTCCTTGGAAATAAGAATTCAGTGGCAGGATGAGGTATCGATTGAGCAGGGCTGGAGGCTTAGCAAACCGAACAGTAAGGCCTTAGGATGCTGCAAATTAAAAAAAAGGAAAGTAATGAAAGGACACTTACGAGGCATGAGGGAGAGGAGATTGATTCTCTGTCGTATGAAGAATGAAAGGGAAAAACCAAGCAAAGAAAGGGACAGGAACAGCTAAAGAAATAACGATCTTAGGATTAAGGGAATAGCTACCTTCAGGACCTAAGCAAAATGAATAAAAATCGAAACATACCATGCAAAAGAAAACTGGAGACTGTTGTAGAAAGAACTATAATTCTTACAAAGACTGTTGTGTGCATAGAAGACAATAATAACTTATAATGAATAAGCTAATGTCCAAAGAACTACCAGAAAGTCACTGGGTGATGCCCTGTCCCCAGAAGGGACTGAATCTGAAGTAGTTATTGCTGGACAATAGCAGCACCATAATGAAAAAAAGTCACTTATTAGAAAATGTGTAAAAAGTGCTGTGGGGGAGTTTGTAAAGTAGGTGTGACTGATGATGATGCTATGGATTGATGCAGGATGCTATCCAAAGACTCCCCCCAACCCCCGTGTTAACAGCGTGGTCCCCAGAGTGGGCGTGCTGTGGACCTTCAGCAGATGGGACCTGCTGGGAGATCCCTAAGTCACACAGGGTGTGCTGTTGAGAGAGACAGCAATGAGGGCTCCTCTCTTTTGCTTCCAAAACAATTAGACTGTTTGATCACAGACTAAAACCATAATCTAAAATGGACTTTCTTCTCAATCAATTAATTGCCTCGGGTAGTTCATTACAGTGACAGGAAACAGACTAACACAGATTATGATCTGGTAGGTAGAAGGAAACAACCCGAAGCCGGCTCCTTTTATTAAATTTGTATTGTTTAGGATGAAGATAAAATAGTGATCAACTTTATATTATAAACTAAGTATATAAAATGTAAATCTGAGGGTAATTAAAAATAAAATACAGAAACCCACCTGCCTCTGCCTCCCGAGTGCTGGGATTAAAGGTGACAAAGTCACTTCCAGGACAGCCAGAGCTATACAGAGAAACCCCGTATCGAAAAACCAAAATAAATAAATAAATACAATTACAAAGTCTAAATTCATTGAAGGAAAACAAACTAAGAAAAAGCAATCAATTTGACAGGAAACAGAAAACAAAGGAGAAAGGAACAATGAATAAAGGCAGGAAGAGAAAACGCCAAATAAGATAAATACAGAACCAGTAAGTCCGAGGTGGCTACTAAGCTTAAATGAGAAATTGAGTGGCTTTTATATTCCAGCAGCATCCACATTATCTCTGCCCTAGACTCTGGCTATGTATTTCTTGTGTTTTGAAAACTGATATTGAAAGTAAAAGCGATGGCTAACTTATGTGGCTAAGGAAAGTTCAAGACAGCAGATCCCTCAGGCCAAGGCCATTGTCACTCTGGTCCTTCTCGTTTCCTTCCTGTCACTGTGATAAAAACATTGGAGCAAAACCAACTCAGAGGATTTATTTGGGCTACACTTCAGGCCACACTCCAACACTGGGAGAACTCACAGCAGAGGCTTAAGGCTTAAGGCTTATGGTCATGCTGGGATGCTGCTTGCTGGCTTACACTCAGCTAGGATCACCTGCCTAGGGTGCAGTGTCACCCAAGGTAAGCTAGGCCCTCCCCGCCACGTCAATTACTAGTTAATAAAACCCCTTACAGACATGCCCATAAGCTTGACCTGATATAGTTACTCCATCGTGTACTTCCCCCATCCCAGTGATGCTAAGCCCTGTAAAGTTGACAGGTTGGCAGCTAGTGCTAGCTAGGACCCTGCTTTTAGCCATATTTACAGTAAGTGCTACAGTCTAAAGATTCCACACAAGTACAGTTTGTCAAGAAAGGAGTGAGAGTGTTTCCAGTTGTAAACAAAGTGGCTATGTTTGTTGAAGAGGATGAAAGAGAAACCACAGACTCTGAGAGCAGTAAGAACTTTACCTTGAGGGTTATACCCACGGAAGCCTGGGGTATGGTGTAAAACTGAAAAGTTCCCTGTTATTCTCAATTTATAAAGAAAATGTCTAGCAGGACAGAGGGGAAAGAGGTGTCCTGTAAGGAAACGAGAGCTCCATAAATAGGCAAAGGATCTCCACAAATGGCTGCAGCCCAGGCAGGCAGCAGAATTTGGCATCTTACCTTCTAGTTGCATTTCAATTAATGTTACTATAATTACTTCTTATTGCTCGGTGTATGTTTCTTCAAGGTGTTTGCTTTCACCTCTTTTAATGCTTTCTTCATTACAATTTTATTTAATTTAAAATGTGTTTTTAATTGAAATAGAATGACATCACTTTCCTTCCGATTGCCTCCAGCTCCTCCAGGATACATTCCCTCCGGCCCCTCCATGGTCCCTCTACTCATTTTCTTTACTATTGATGTGTGTGTGTGTGTGTGTGTGTGTGTGTGTGTGTATGTGTGTATATGTGTGTCTGTGTGTGCATGTGTCTGTGTGTGCATGTGTGTATGCATGTATATGTATGTATATGTGTGTATGCATGTGTATATGCATGTATGTGTGTATGTGTGTGTGTACATGTGTATGCACAAATACATAGCTAGAGTCTCTCTTTGTTGTTTGTGTATATATGGTTTCAGGGCTGACTACTCTTCATTGAGTATTCAATAAGGGGGCTTACCCCTAGGACAGACTCTCTTTTTCCCAGCTACCACTGTTTGCCTACAATACTCTATCTATTGATGGTACCTGTGAAAATGTGCCTTTTCCATGTTAATCTACCCATAGATGCTTCCCTTGTTGTGATCTTATCTATCTAGCCATTTCCAGAAGGCATTGTTTCTCTGAAGTCCTTCTAGGTATTCTGGCTCTTACAATCTTTTGGACCCCTCTTTTATAATGCCATTTTATTTTAGAGAGATAGTTAGGAGAGAGTTTTGCTTTATGCCAATCTAATAGCCCATTGCCCAGGAGAAGTCTTGTTCTCACAGAATCCTCCTGAAGAACAGTCTTTATTTTCTGCATTTTTATCAGCATCTTGCTCCTCTGAGCTTCTACCAGAATGGCCCATCAACCAACCGCCTTCTATGGCTCTCAAGCCTGCACTACCTAACTTGTCCACATTTCTCTTGCCGACTGGTTTCAAAGGCCTAATGATCACACGGTCAAGCATATGGCAAAGATACCACTCCTACCACCAAGTGTTGAGTATTGGTTTCTTTTCTCCTGGTTGTGACAGAAGCAACTTGAAGGGAGAAGGTCTTGATCTATCTTTGGGACTGGGAAATGTAATACAAGGCACAGAGCTAGCACAGCTCCCTTCACAGAGGTGGGGATATGAGGTGGCTGCTCCTCCACTCCTGACAAATAAGGAGGCTGAGAGAGACAGGCCACTTGTACCAAGGTCCCAATACTGCCCAAAATATCACTGATGCCAGCCAAGTGTTCAAACACACGAGTCTGTGGGGAGCATTTTAGATGTAAAACATTAACACCCACGTGTTTTCCTGCCTTACCCACCCCTGACACAAATTCTGATGATCACTCTCTTGCTGTTTGACCACAGATTTATTATGTATAATTATAATTCTGACTTCAAGTTAACAGAGCTTGAAACTATGCTGTTAGTGAAATTTAGGCCAATAACAATTATGTCTTGCTGAAAATGTGCACTCTTATTACTAAGTAATAGTTTAATCTCCAAAGTGCCAGAGTGATGGGGGTTTGCCAAGAATTTAGAACCAAAAGGGAAGGGTCTGGGAAAGCCAGAGAATGTGTGGCAGCGTTGGAAACTCTGGAGGACCAATGTGTGACACTGTAGGATAAGCCTGAGTGGCAGTGGAGACACCAGGATCCCGAAGATAGATTCTATCTGCTGATGAAAGCTGTAGGAGCTGAGTTGAGTCAGCCCAAGAGAGAGGCCACATGTGGGACAAATAGCAAGACCAGAAGTGTGGATCCCCAAGCCTGTCAGAGCTCAAGTGACGTCATGAGACCCAGAGTCCAGACATGGTACCAGAAGGATTTGTTTGTCCTGCTGTATCTGGATCTTGCTTTAGCCCAGTCTTTCCTTGATATCCCCTCTTCCTTTTGGGAAAGGAATGTTTATTCTGTGTCACTTATTGGAAGCATATAACAAGATATTTTATAGGGGCTTAGCTTGAGTTAAGAATTTCCTTTGAATCTTAGCAAAGACCTTGGACTTTTGGACAGTTTGGGGTTGTTAAAACATTGCAATGTCTTGAAGTACCAACTGCATTTCACATTATGACACAGCCAGAGGTGGAATGTGCTGGCAAGAGTCTGAAATGTGCTTGACGGCTTGATAAATTTGAACCATTAGTCCTCAGTTGTCAGAACTGGTTTGGAGATGGTGGGAGCTTGGAAGCCGTTTCCTAGGGTGCAAGACAGAAGGGGCCACCTCACTTTCCTGCATAATGGACTGTATCCCTGAGCCCACAAGCCAAAATGCATCTCTCATTGGTTGTTTCTACCAGGTACTTGCCACAGTGACGGGGAAGTAACATATGATAGCCTTGACTTATTACATGTTATACAACTTCTGTCTATAACAGTAGAAAATACATCTTGCTTGCTGTTTTTAAATGGTAAATATATGTTTTTCATATATGTTATTTAGAAAGCCATCACTTATGGCATTGATTCCAGTAAGTACAGTGGTGGCTTCTTCTGTCCTAACAGTAAAGATTTTCCACTTATCTGGGCAGGGTGCCAAGCATGTGTGTCATAGTGGGGTAAGCTTGTGACTGAGACAGGAAGGGTTACAGTCATAGGCTACTCTCTGTTATCAGCTTTGTAATCCTAGATGAATCACTCAGGATCTTTGAGCATTAGTCTCCTCATCTCTGAAATCAGTCTAATAAAAGTACCTATGTCTTAGCTCTATACTGAGAATCAAGTAAGATACCATATTTGAGACACTCAGCATCATGTCTGACTGCATATACATGCTATAAGTTACTGCTTCATAGTCATTGTTATATTTTATATAGAAGGACTGTTCTAATGTCCTCCCTTCTGATGTAAAACTATTTTAATATACTGTACTATAGACCCAATATTTTTTCAGCTGCCTCTTTCAAGGATCTGGACTTTGAAACAAATGTCAATGTTCTGACATTATTTTACTTTAGGAAATCTTCTTAATATATTTTATTACAAAATTAGGGAACTAGCATTTATATAGGAGAAGTCAGAAGCCCTAAGAAAAGATCTGATATTACTAGAAGCTATATTAAGTCTTCAAAAACTAAGCCACATTAGTGAACAGATGTTAGTATTGGCTGAGACAAATAATTACAGTATTTTCAATTCCAATCAAACAAGGATCCAAGTTGTGGGGCTACAACAGTGTCATGCGAAGTTCCACAAACATGTAAGCATTAATCTGTCTGGCCACAATAACACTGAAACCACACAGATGCTTTCTGAATTCCCTCTCTCCCTCCCTTCCCAACCCCACTTATCTTTTTTTTTCATCCTTTTCATTTTCATTCCTTTCTTTCCTTCTTTCTTTTCAGACAGAGTTCAGGTAGGCTTCAAAATCACAATCCTCCTGCCTCGGCTTCTGAGTGCTATAATTAAAAGTGTGGGATGGCATGCAGAAGGCTTGAGAGCCTTCTGTGCTAACACAAAAACTCCATGTTTAAAGCACTCACTTTATTCTCCAGAGTCTAAAAATTAATTTGAGAAAAATCTATGGGGATTTCCTCTGAAATGTAAACAGTTAGGCTGTTATATCTACAAGTTCTATATCCACAGAGTCAACCAAGTGGAGCTCAGGACTTCTTTTAAAAAAACTAGTCATGATATTACACATGCACAGACTTCCTCCTTGCTACTCTTCCCTCAATGCTATGGTAACAGTAACACACACTCTCTTAAGAGAGGGATTTGAGTGTCAATGACTCTTAGCTTTCTGGGGGCTCATGAAACCAACAACCTGCTGATATCAAGGAGATTCTTCTTTCTAGGCCAGTCTCACTCCCCAGGTAGATCCTTCCAGCTTCTTGAAGCTGAGTGGGCTCACCCATGTCTCTGACCTGTGGATAGGTCACTTGCAATGTATCAGGTACAAGTCAGGCACCCAGGCCTAGGGGACCCTCTCTTTGGACAATCCCTTCAGGGATCTACATGAAGTATCACCACATGTCCTTCACCAGATAAACCCTAGTTCTCCATGAAGATATGATCTCAGCATGCTTTTTCCATTCCTCCTTGGTCCTTGGTCTCTGTGGGTGTTTAAAATAGGGTCAATTCTTGGAACTCCCTTTATAAATTGTACAGTCCTGGTCATCTGCAATATCACACCCATCCTCGTCCATCCCATAATCAGCCACCAAACGCAGACACTATTGCATATGCCAGCAAGATTTTGCTGAAGGGACCCTGATATAGCTGTCTCCTGTGAGGCTTTGCCAGTGTCTGGCAAATACAGAAGTGGATGCTCACAGTCATTTATAGGATGGAACACAGGGCCCCCAATGGAGGAGCTAGAGAAATTACCCAAGGAGCTGAAGGGTTCTTCAACCCTATAGGTGGAAGAACAATATGAACTAACTAGTACCCCCAGAACTCATGTCTCTAGCTGCATATGTAGCAGAAGATGGCCTAGTTGGCCATCATTGGCAAGAGAGGCCCCTTGGTCTTGCAAACTTTATATGCCCCAGTACAGGGGAAACACTAGGGCCAAGAAGTGGGAGTGGGTGGGTAGGGGAGCAGGGTGGAGGGGGGGGGAGTATAGGGGACTTTCGGGATAGCATTTGAAATGTAAATGAAGTAAATACCTAATAAAAAAATTGGAAAAGAAAAAAAAAGACCAACTATGATTCTCATTTTACCTATAGTTTAAGCTATTGGTTACCCAATTTTCTCTTTAGCTAAAATCATTCCAAAAAGATTTGAGACTATTTTTTTAGAAGCATGCTTGCTTATAATTCTCTAAGAAAAATGTGCCTTTTCTATTTCAAGTTCTGTGGTTCAGAAACTTCTGTAGAAAAGCATAGCTTATGTTTTGAGACAGAATCCATCATTTGACAGCCCACCTACCATAAGAAAGTGTCAAATAATTCTCCTTGCAGACTCAGGCATTCTAGGTCCTATAGATGCTTAAACGTGACTTTTTTGTTTGGTTGGTCTGAACTAAATTACTCTGGGCATTTTAAATTTCATGGACAGGAAAAAAAGAAAGCTTTCCACCTTGAAAAATAAACGGGAACCATTCTTCTTGGTGGCAGATAACTCCAAAAGATGTGACCTCTCTGGGTTCATACTTCCCAAGTGCGCTGTTTCCTTGGAGAAAAATCTTCATGAGTTCAATCATGTCATGTCAAGGAGAAATTGTCAATTGACAAGAGAAGGAAAAACATTTGTAAGACAAGTACACTTTGGAACCAATTATTCTTCTTGGTTTCCTGTAGCTTGCTCTGTCCTGGGCTTCCATGTTCGTTCAGAATGTTTTATGTCATCGTGGCATCTGAATTCACTTGATTGAATGGTCAATGGTTTGATTTAGGAGGAGTGATTATGATGGTGGCTTAAAAAAATAAGTTTCCCTAGAAATGGAATAATTTGAGACCCACTATTTAATACAGATTTGTGCTGAGCTGAACCTTGCAAAAATAAATCTGAATGGCACCTTCTCCCTTGGTGGATTCTTTTGGTAATCAACCCTACCAGGTACTGGATATGGACCATTATGCAAATTCAGAAAATACAACCTGATCATTTCACCATGGGATCCATAACAATTCGTTCCCTTGGAAATAAGATCTTTGAGTGAGCACCTCAGTGGTCATGCTCCAGAAATAAGTCTATACAAAAGAAAATAGAGAAAAACCACCAAGTGTCATGGTTGAGAGAGTATGGCTTCTCATGGGGGCTCTATTTTACATGTCTTTTACTACACTATTGCAGTGGGCACTGCTATGTCTATGGCTCCTGCTGCTCCAGTGGTAGGTAGAGGAGATGTGATTGGGAACAAAGGCTGGTTTCTTACCTCTGAGAGATGAGACACCTGTATTTACTGGGTAAGACAGCCACAGCAGCGAGAGTCCAGGCTTCCTGAGGCTAGAGCATGGTAAACTGCTGCGATGGGGAGGACTCGGGGAGTCAAAGCACTAAAGCATATTGAGGTTATGTGGCTCGAGTTCTACAGAGGCTCATTTAGTGTCTTCTTTGAGCTGGAGCTGGTCACCACATAGTCATTATTATACTTGAATTCAAAATCTGTCTCCCAATAACCATAAGCGGATATCTAATGATTCTCCCACCCAAAGTGGCCTTCGTAGTAGCATTTGTCTTTGCTAACTCTCTGTAAATCAAATAGAATGGTCAGAGGTTAAATGAGAGGGACTTCTGGGAGACAAAATACTGGGAAGAAAAAAAGTCTGTAGAAAAATAATTTGAACAAGCCCAAAGCATAGCCCAGAGTCCATGGCTATTTTGCAACTTAAATTGCAGGGCATCTTGAGCAATCCCACATTTCTGAGGATGAACCCCAGCTAGAAAGCAAGGATCAATTTCAGAGCCTGGGGAACAGACTCAGTGGTAGGCAGCACTACCAGGGCCAAGGGAGGCTCCATGCCTCTACCATTAGAGGACATCAGAAATGTTTTCCCATTGCTCCTGGGAGAACAAGAAATGTCATCCATAGAGCAAGGGTACAATGGCAACTCAGATCAAAAACTTTGGATCAATAGTTCAAGAGAACTAGACACAGAAAATCACTTAGTTAGTAAGCCTGGGATTGTGGATTAGCCGAGCATGCAAGGTTAAGAGAAGCACGCACTGATACCTTCCCACCCACCCCCCCTGTCCCTTGCCAGTGCTCATATCAGGAAGTTGTTACGCTTTTCTATTTGTCTATATTTCAAGGTATTTCCTTGTAGATATGCCTGATGTCCTACTTATTTTGAAATTTTATTCTTAATATTTTAATGCACATTCTCAGATTTCTGTCACTGATCCACAGATCAACCACAGACTTCCTTGGGTGACAAACTGCTTTGCCGTTTATGGAGGGGGTCCTCGTCATCCCTACCCGTTCACACAACAGAGCTGTGATGAAGGCAAGCAGGACTTGAAGCAAGCCCAGCCAACCCCCACCAACCCCCACCAACCCCCACCAACCCCCCACCAACCCTAGCTTCTGCTCAACTGTCCAGAGACTCACATGATGAGTTCTGATGTCCATTCAGGTTCTGAGTTGTTGAAATTCCTCCCTACTGTCCCTCTCAATGACTATCAAGAAGACTGTAGTTATACTGCTAAAAATCTAATGCTAGGTCTGCTGAGCTGAAGTGATCTCTCCAGAGATCTGAGATTAGTGTTGAGAGGCAGGTCTATCACAGATTCCTGGCTCTGGGCTCTGGGCTCTGGGCTCTGGGCTCTGGGCTCTGGGCTCTGGGCTCTGGGCTCTGGGCTCTGGGCTCTGGGTGGCTTTCTGTTCTGAAGATCTCTGAGCTGCATGTCCTTCAGTTACAGCACATCATTTTTAGTAGTTCCGACCCACCTAGTCCTCCCAGCTCAGCTCATAGCTGGAGTCTTTTTTGAGAATCCCCCTCCCTATAGATAATTCTCTTCACTTATAGGAGGAAAAGCAAATTGTCTCCAGTCCCCAATTCTCTGTCCACTCAGAAAGTTCCTTATCTTCAGGAAGATCAGGCAACTCCCTTGCTTCTTTTTACCCCCTTGATCTTCCACCCCCAGGAGTGTACTTCCTGTTAGGCCAATAGCTTATTTGCTTGTTCCTCCCCAAATGTTTTTGACTGACCTGCCCACAGTATTTAGCACCCAGGCATATGCATGCTTCTGCCACCAACTCCTTCAGTCTTCAGTGTGATGGACCAGGTTAGAGAGTACTTCCTTGGTCAATTATCCCAAACTTCATCTGACCTTTAACTCTAAGCACTCCTTCCCCACATCCCTGCCTTAATTTTCTCTTTAATACACACTCACACACACACACACACACACACACACACACACACACACACGCACGCACGCACGCACGCACGCACGCACGCACGCACGCACACGCACACACGTGCACACTCGTGAGCGCGCGCGCACACATTTATATGTAAATCAAATATATGCATGCATTTGCATCTTATTGTTTGACTCTCCCAGTAATGTTCTGATAATTTTTTATCAACGGATAAGCCTTAACAGTTGGGATAGGATCCTGATGGGCACAGTTTTGCATTACTACAAGCATTCTCATGATGGTTAAATACAAGGATGTCTATGTTTAAACATAGCAGTCCATTTATTGATTTGTTTCTGTGAAATGATTTGTATCAGCTCCAGCTCACCGTGGGCTCTCCCTGCCCACAGGGAGGAGTTTCTGTGTGCTTTGTTAATTCTTGGTCCATAACTGCATAAATAACTGTTACACAAAGGCTGGAAAGACGGCTTAGCAGTAAAGAGTACTTGCTGCTCTTGGAGAAAACTGGAGTTCAGTTCCCAGCACCTACAGTGGCTAGTTCGTAACTGTCTGTAACTGCTGTCCCAAAGAATCCCATGCCTTCTCCCGGCCTCTGCAGTCACCAAACATGTGGTGGAGACATACATACAGAAAAAACACCCATACACATAAATAAATACATTAAAAACCATAATATTAAGAATCTTTAGTCTTTTTTTTATTTTTAATCTCGAACATATCTACTTAACCAAATTAAATGCAGTGGTATACAGTTTGTTAAGGCTAATAAAGCCATGCTATAAGAGATATGAAAAACTTGTTATTTGGGCAAATAGAACTAGTATTAGAATTTTGACCTATTAATTTGTTAAAGTAATTACTTTCTTAACTTTTAAGAAATGCAATTCAGGCTAGGGGAGCCAGCAAGGAATCTAGAACATGAACTTTCTTCAGATCCAAATTCAATATGTAAAATAAGTATGACAAAATATGTAAGACGTATGGTTAATGAGGTGGGAGTAATTTGTAGCAATGTGGAGTGCAGTGATTTAGACTAATCCTTTGTATTTCTCATCCAAATAAAGCTAGTATGGACAAAATGAAAATAACTAAAATTAGAAAAGATAATTAATGCTGAGTGTATAGGGAGACCTTCCCAAGGACTAAATGAGTGGAAAAAAACCCCAATACATTCCAAAAATTTAAGACCAGATGAAATTTTTAAATTTTTTTTCACATGCCAACAAAGTTAAAGCTAAAAGTAGTGTTCTCTATGCTAGATACAATTCTATTAAAATCTGTCATAAAACATAACATTTCTGTGAGGTCAGAAGTAGATAATAGGCTAAAGAATATAATGCCATATTTAATATAATATAGAAATGATAAACACAGATTAGAGAAAAGAGTCCATTCACTTGCTGGGTAATTAAAACTACACAGAACAGAATATCATTTGCTTAGCTCTCTGGTCTCTTCATTTATCCTGCATGGACCGCTTCCATCTTAATTCTCCCATGCCTCCCCTGAGTTATTCATTGATCCAAGCACTGATCTCCATTTGTGCGTTCCCAATTGAGTTGTGGAGATGCCAAAGGAAATATAAGAAACTTGCCAAGGTAACCAACAGGGCCGGGAACTGATGTGGGATTGTATTGTCCTGAGAGATATTAGAATAACATTTTCTTGTTCTTCCTAAAGACAGAAAGAAACCTCAAAGAGGCCAACAGGCCAGAAGCAAAAATCTAAGAGAACTGAATTGTGAGCACTCCCTTCTTTGTTCCTGTATGAAGACAATACAGGCAGCGTATCTATGTACTTATGTATATTCTGTCCCCCCCACCCACCGTCTACCTCCCCCCCTCCCCCGTGCATTGCTGTCATGAGGACTTGTCATTTGGGTGAATGTCCAACTTCTGTGCTGGCTACCACTGAGTCATAGCCCAGTGAATAACAAGGGAAATATGAAAACCCTCTGCAGAGGTTCCATCTGCCTGTTTGACAGCTTAAGTGCCCGAGGCACACATGTGTGGGCATGTGTTTCCATCTTGTCCCCATGACCTTCACAGACATGTGGTCATAATTCCTCTACATGGCAGCCGATGAGGCTCAAGAGGTTGAGTGAGAGAGAGCAGCTCTGATAACAGCTTTAAGGTTAATGATGGTGATAATAAATAGGTGGCTGTGGTTTGAACAGAAGAGAGCAGGGGGTAAGATTTGTGTTCTTGCTGGTTTCTGCACGGAGTGTCTAAACTGTAGTGGAAGGAAGGATTTGAGCCAAGTGATGGAGCAGTTTGGTAGTAAAACCATGGGAATGTACAGAATTTGTGGACACTATATTTGGAAATCCCTTGAGTGTGGCTGAATATAAACTTCTGCCTCTGTGAGGGAGACCTGAGAGGCCTGGTAGCTTATCGGAAACTATGAGCTGAAGGGAGATTGCAGAGGTTGGAATTACTCTGGGATAATTCCAACTACCAAGATTAGGGAGGCCTACTGAACAAGGCCTTAGGTAGGCAGTTCTGTAGGCATGGACACTTTCAGCCCTTCAGGAAGAGCTGCATTTATCAAGACAGCCCAGGAGAACTAAAACCAATTATTAGAATACTGGTACCTATTCTATAATAAACTGACCATTTGTCACAACAAGAATTTAGAATTTTTTGAAGAAAAATCTATTTTTGATCATGTAACATATCTAAATAACTAGGCTAGAAAAGAAGCAACAAGATATAATATTGCTGAAAAACACATCAACATCAAGAGTGAGAATGTATTTTAATTCATAGGGAAGGACTTTAATGCAGACAATACAAATGTGTGAAGAGATTTCATTGAGAAGGCGGGAAGAAGAGCTGTGCAGTGGGAGACTTAGCAGGGGCAGGGAAATGTCTAGAGCTAGAATCTAGAGACAACTAGATTTTTTAGAGCTGAAAATTATTATATCTAAAATGAAAAGTTTAATAGGTAGGCTTAATATAAGGTTGTATGAGTTAGAAAAGAAGCTGTCAGTGACCTGGAAAAAGGACCATCCAAACTAAAACACATAGAAGACTTCAGTAATGAAAGGAGGATCCTCTTGGCTGAGAACTAAGACAACATTGGAACAAGCACGAGCCAACAAGCACGAGCTTGGACTGCCCCTGCATGGAAGCAGACATTTGTCTCCTATGACCTGATAAATGGGCAGAATGCTGAGAGGTGGAGAGACAATGTATGTTACATGGAAAGTGACAAGTATGGAGAGTAAAGGTGCAAGCCTCAGATCATGGGAACTATTCAATTACATGGGAAAAGTCAAATACTGATCAGTAGATTCCAACTTTCTTAATAAACTGCCACAGGCTAAGGCAATGGGTAGGCTGATATGCTGTCTTCTTGGGCAATTTTGATGTTATGTCCAAACTAATACATCTATACAGTGAACAATTATGGCATTAAAATTCAGTGCTTTCCTATATATAGATGATAAACACTAAGAAAGACATTAAGAAAGTTATACTATTCATATTAACCTACTATCTGTCTGTCTGTCTGTATCTCTGAAAATAAATAAAACCAAAGAAGTAAAAATAAAACCAAAGAAGTGCAAAATAAGTATTGTACCAAAAAAGTACAATAAAAAAATGTAAGACACAAGACAAAGAAATTGAAGATATCAGGTGGAAAGATCTCCCATATTCATGGATCAGTAGAATTAATTTTGTAAAAATGGCTGTCCTAAAAAAGAGATCTACAGATTCAATGTAGTTCCTGCGGAAATTTCAATGCATTTCTTCATAGAAACTGAAAACAAAATCTTAAGTTTCATTTGGAAATACCAGAGACCAGTATAGCTGAAACAATCCACAACAACGACAAAAACTGTTGGAGGTGTCACCATCCCAGATCAAGCTGTACTACAGAGTTACAGTTTTTTTAAAGGCACAGACTCATTGGTCAATGAAATAGAATTGACTCATATATAAACTTTGTAACCAGCTATAAGCTTTTCAACTTATCGTGTTTTTTGAACCTTAGATAATGTATATGTAAAATAGGTATCTTGTACTTTATGCCTAGAATTTAATGACTATAAGGTTGGAGCACAGAGGACCCTCTGTCCTGTTAGTTGTATTGAACTATGGCTTAAGGATATAGCACTGTTGTCTATCATCACAGAGAGCCTCTGACACCTGAAGATTCATGTTCTAAACTCTCAGTTTATTCTGCAAAAAGATGAGGCTGGTCTGGCCTAGAACAGTTCTGAGCTCCAGTATCCTTTGGAATAAAACAGAGGGCCAGCTTCAGTATTATGAGTCTTTCCAGTTCATTGCCCTGCAGGTCCAAGTTCACAGACCTCATGTGGCAACATATTTATGCCATTTGTGGCTGATGCAGGGATACTATATTGATAATCTTTGAAAACCCAAGAAAACTGATATGCGGAAGTGGTAAGACATTACCTGTCAGGTTTATATAACCTGCCATCTGTTTACCCCATTCTTGCTCTCATGGCCTGTGGCAGGTAAGCTCTAATTACCTAGAATTCTAGTCCTAGCAATAAGCTGATCTTCCAATATGCTTTTCTTAAGCTTGTTAGATCCATAAAGATATGGGGCAAAGCCCAAGTGCCAAGCGTCAGTTTATGAGGATTTTGGAGAACCAAATCATTCTGTACCCCATGCCCTAATAGTCCCATAGTGCTGACCCACATGGCACTGCTCCTATACAGCCTCTCCTGGCAGCCCCACCTTGGCCCTCAGTCCCATCCTCTGGGCCCATCAATACTCAGAACCAGCAATACACACCCCAGGCTCCCCCCTGGAGCAACACTGGGCCTCTATGCAAATGTGCTATGCAAAAGATGGCATGGATGGGCTCGGCTCTGCCTTGAAGACTATGTAGTCCAGGAGAACATGAGGTACATGTTACACATCATGGCTGAGTTTGCTTGACCTCCCAAGGAAGACTTAGCATCAGGAAACCCCAGCTTGTTGGGGCCTGTGGGTCCTCTCATGCAACACCTTATCCATCCACTGCCATCATCAAAGAACTCACACAGTCCTCCTGTTCTCACCACTGCACACAGGCTTGGGATTTGCTCATCTAGTCAGGTGAGGGAAGTGGATATAGCATCCCCACCCCTCCCAACCCCTGTCCCATGATGCTCTGAGTAAGAAGCAGAAGAAGCAGAAGCAGAGACAAAGCCCTAGCCTCCAGCCTCCAGGCCTCGGTTTCTTCCCAGAGTTCCTTGCTGCTCCTAGCTGTGGCTTTCTTCCAGGACCCAGGATGGGTTCTGCACAGAACAGCCCAGTTGCTTTGGTGCTCATTTGGCAAGTCTTCTGACAAAACCGGGGCCTGCTTTTTGGGCCTCCTGGCCAGGTCCTATTTTGAATCCTTGTTCCGGGTGAGGGAGTGGGTGCCTGTGCCTGTCCTGTTGACTGTGATGGCTCTGAGCTTGGGGCCTGCGTGGCTGTTGACTTCCATTGTCCTCTCTCCAAGGGAGTCAATGATGCTATCACAGGCCCATTGTGTGCTGGGCGGGCTGCCAGGCGCCTGCTCCACACAGGGCTGTGCCACATCCCCGCTTTCCTGGAATTCAAGGAGTAAGAGTCACACCAGCTCCTGATTCACTCCCCAGTTATTTCCAGCTTCGTGTTTTGGGGCTCCCCCTAATAGCAGTGTTTTCTCAGGAGCAAACTCTGGTGCAATGAAACTACAGAAAGTCCACATGCCGCACACGGGGTGTTTATCAAGAAAACAATTGTAGAAAAAGACTCTGCAACTTTGCCTAATAAAATTCCAGTGTGGGAAGGAGATGAGACTGACCACACAGAGGGTCAGGTTTCCTCAGAAATGCTGACTGACTGCATAAGGCCAAGGGTGACATGTTCCTAGACACAGGCAATAGGTCATTACATGTCCTGTTGTTCACATAGCACTTTGCTAAGAACTGGAGAGGCCTTTAAACTTCCCCTTAGATAACATATGAAGTACACTTTTAACTAGACTCATCTCTCTAGGAAAAAAATATATTAAAGCAACAGCCTAAATTTTAGTGGTAGACATTTTGGGGGTTGTAATTTTAACTCCATTAAAATTGTAGGTTTAGTTAAGGGGAGTAGGGAAGCCCAGCTTGGTCAGTGGAGAGAGATTTGCATTGACTGACAGATGTATCCTTCCAGGTCACTTCTGGGTGGCTTTCTAGTAGACCCTAAGGCTAGCTTCCCTTCCTGAGAAGTGTCACATTTAAGAGAGGTCTTTTCCCTACTCTGTCCCCCAGGTTCTTAGTCCTCTCCTACTTCTTGGTAACTTTAACCCAAGGTGGACAATCAGGCCTTTGGAGCAGGCTTACTTCCTTGAGAGGGACTGATGGGAATGAGGCAGACCCGCGACCAAGCTAGGCTGGGACCATCAACATCCTGCTTTGAAAATTACGATGCCTGGAGATCCGAGGGTGGCTGGACAGGTCATAGAAAGTCCAGTTGAACGACCTTTCCTCCCTAGGCTTGCCTATGGTGTTCAGCCCTTTGTAATGCTATTTTTCACAAACAGCTCAGTGGCGTGTCACAATGATCACGGGTGTGTCAGAGAGGTTTCACCACCTCAGCATATAAAAAAACCAAGGGCTTCCCAAATCAGAAAAGCAGGGAGCAAGGACATATGCACAAATATGAGGATACTTGCTTGAGCACCCCAGGGCCAACCCCATCTTCAGTTATTCCTAATCTATACCCGTTCTACTTGCAGTCACTCCCTCTTCAGCCACACCCCTTCTTGAAGGTATCCCCTACCTGTAACCATCCCCTTACCTGCACCCATCCCCCATCCTCTACTTCCAACCATCGCTACTTGCAGCCATCTCTATCAAGGCCCACCTGGCTGGGTGAACACTACAGGGACATCAGAGGAACACACATTTCTTCTGCAAACTTCTATCCTGTGGCTTTAACAGCTAGAAGAGCATGGAAACTTGTCTTAGAGGCATGTCCAGATGCTGATATGTGACTCTCAGGCCCCAGGGCTCCACACTATCTGAATGACCACTTTTCTAATCCAAGGGGATGGAGAGCATGAACCAGGATCATACATAGCCTCTACTCGGTCCACTAGCTGACCTACCCCTAACGGCTTCCTTTAAAGCAGATTGACCTTCTAACATTCACTGGGAAATAGTTACTTCTCTAAGCTTTCACTTTCAATAGTTTTGTAGTAAAAATCCCACTTCAATAAGCATTGGGCTAGTATAAAAATCCCCCAGTGAGCCAGCCAAAAGAATACAGTCATGTTTCTTTCCAGTTTGAAGGTGAGGATGCTAGAAGGGAGGGGGGTCCGGCAATGGGGGAGGGGGCTCCCCAGGTGCATGTGAATCTCTGTTTCCTCCTGTACAGAAAAAGAGAATTCGATTTGAATAACTTGGGTGAAACTGAAGGACACTATATCCAGTGACCTAAACTGGCCCCAAAGAACCTGCGACATACTTAGCATCCTCAAAATCAGAGACAGAAGGGGGAGGCAGCGGGAGCTGTGGGGTGGCGGTGTAGACAGAAGGGGGAGGCAGCGGGAGCTGTGGGGTGGTGGTGTGGGAGTGACTGTTCCATAGGGACAGATGAAAAACACTTTAGACATTGCTTAACATGTGAGTGAACTGAACTCTCAAATGTGGTAGGATGATCTTGTTATGTCTTTTCTTTAGCCATAATTTAAATAACAGAGGTGTGTGTGTGTGTGTGTGTGTGTGTGTGTGTGTGTGTGTGTGTGTGTAGGTGTTAAATTTGGATTAGCCAGATCCTGCTTTACTGAGAGCTGTAGAAAATACCACATTTTTCAATCTTTGGCTTCATAAACCTCAAGTAATCCAGTGCCTTTCACGTCTTCCCAGTGGCAACCGCTCATTTGGTAGGAATATTAATTCTTGATTCTTGCATGAAATAAAAACCATTTGGAGGGACCTTGTAAAGACACTGGAAACAGAGCATGGTTACTTCATGTCATGTTCTCTGTCTGGCTTAAGCCTGTGGTCACTAGCCAGCAAATGAGTTCTATGAGCTTCTATTTACTTCTTGTCCTGCCTTGTGGGCAGCTTTCCCTTAGAACAGATTTGAGCCACACTGCTAGGGAAGTGTCGGGGAACACCTTGGTCCCAGCAGGCAACAGGGCTGCAAACATTCTGACATCCCATCTGATCCTGGTTTTACAGGAGTGCAGGGCCTAAGGAGCATTCTTCTGTGGGTGCCTGCGCCTGTGGCTGGTCTATTCCCAGGCACATGCAGATGCAAAGTTGCTACTTCAGCTCTACCCTAGGCTTTGTTCGGGGTGGGGGTGGGAACAGCAAGGGTGACCAGTTTGTGAGGCTCCTGTGTGCCTCTTCTCAGTAGGAAATTGCTTTGGGCAGAATACACAGGGAGGTGTCCAGCTGCATGTCTAGGGAGGGACATGCTAAAGTTGGTACCATATGTTTAGAATAAGACTCCTAATTCCCTGAGAACAGTGACTTGTTCAGTTAGTGGGATCCCAGAGAGCCCCAGACAGGTTCTATTTGGAACTGGCATCTAGTCAAGTGGAAGAACTGCTTCTTTAAAAACAAGGAAAAGTGAGCCACAGAAGGTGAACAGACCGCTTCCCAGTGCCTCTGTCGGATTGTAGCTCCTCCATGTCTAAAGAAGAAGAAGAAGAAGAATAGAAATTCTAAGGCTCTTTTGAAGGATGCATTCTGGTCTGCTTGCTCTGACCCTGTCAATACATAGCTCCTTACCATTGCACAGACAGTATAGGAAACACACACATCCATATGAGGAGGTGGCTGTAAAAACCTCAAGCCTCTCACCTTTTCAAACCTATAGAAGAATGGTGTTATATTCCACACAGACCTCATCTTCCCAACACACAAAGGCCAACTCTTGAAGCCTCACAGCATAGAAAGCTCCGTAGGGGACTCCTATTCAGGCAGCAGTCCCCGCCACTTGGAATAGGAAGGTCGCGAATGTTTATGCTCTTCTTTCAGACCAAAGGCTCTTGCAGAGCTGATGTTTATTTTTCTGGCTCCGAGAGTAAAGTCACCATTATAATAAAATAGGTAATAGAATAAAAATACTTTCTAAATCAGACGCTCTGTCCAGTTCAGCCCATGCTCTGTCAGCTCTGAGATAAACGTGCAAGAACCCTCGCTGTCTGAACTTCCTCCCCAATTGCTGGGAGAGTCTCCTTTGGTTTGTTTTCCTTCAGCGAGGCCCATCCTGCCCCAGGTCAGCTTGAAGCAATCATGAGTGAACCTTGTGATCTGCAGTGTGCCATGGAGGGCTGCATTTCTCTTCTCTGTCCTGGTGGGCAGAGGGGCCAGGGCTATGCATCAGAGAGTGCTACTGGCATATTGCACACATGGCCATCACCCTGTCCCAGGAAGGATTTGTTCTCACAATAGCTCTGTGCTTGGTTGAACTCTTGGTCTGGCCCCCATACAGCTTCATTCATAAGTGGCACTTTGCATAATGGACAGCTCCTCTGGGGATTTTAGGATCCCGCCATAGCTCATTGTAGGTGTCAGTTTGAGTGGGCCATGGTATGACGTGCTTTAGTCAAACATTCTGGATGCTCCTGTAAGAGTATTTCAGATGAGAATAACATTTAAACTGGTAAGATGAGTAGATGAGATGCCTTTCCCAGTGTGGGTGGGCCTCAGCCAATCAACAGAAAATGAGATAGCACAGAAAGCCTGACCTTTCCTGGAGTCACAGACTTAAGTCTGGTGTCCATCACATTGAGATATGGGTTATTTTTCTGTCTCCAGACTCAACACTAGGTTGTTCTTCCTCTTGAACTTGCTGATCTTCGTTTTTCCACCATTAACATCACTGGGTTCCTCACTTGTTAACTATAGACCCCAGGACTCAGCCTCCACAATTGTATGAAAAAAATGACTGTGAAAAAAATCTCCCTATTCTATTTCCATGGAAAACTGTCTTAGTCACTTCTACATTGCTGTGAAGAGGCACCACGATCAAATCAAGTCATAGACGGAAGAGTTTATTGAAGGCTTATAGCTTCAGAGGCTGAAGCAGTTTATTAAGCATTTATGGAGGGTGAATCTATGACTGTTATGATGGGGAGCATGGCAGCAGGCAGGCAAACATGGTGCTGGAGCGGTAGCTGACAGCTAACATCTTGAAAAAACAACCACAAAACAGAGAGAGACTGGGGGAGGGGATAGGAGGGAGGGAGAGAGAGAGAGAGAGAGAGAGAGAGAGAGAGAGAGAGAGCACATGCAAACTGGGAACAATATGGGCTTTTGAAACCTCAAAGCCCACCCCCAATAACACACTTCCTCTAATAAGGCCATACCTCCCAATCCTTCCCAAACAATTCCACCAACTAGTGCCCAAGTATTCAAATATATGAGTATATGGGGGCCATTCTCATTCAAGCCACCATAAGGATCTTTCATCTCATCCTCCTGGCCCACATCACCCCACCAGAGCAGAGCGATGTTCCTGGCAGTTACCTCTTGGTTACTCAGTCCATGGACAAGGTTGAGCAGTGTGTGTGGTTGGAGTGTGGAGAAAGAGGTTTGGGCCCAGGATGGAAACCTTTCTCTTTGCCAACTGTGTGGCTGATCACCTTGAGTTGCTTTCATTGCTTCTGTGCCTGCTTGGATGTGCAGGAGCTGTCCTAGAGCTCCAGCCTTCCTCCTTTAGGTAAGTAGTGCCCACACAAGTGTCTTCACTCAGGCAATTATCCACAGTGGTGCTCATGATTCTCATGCTAAGCATCAATATGTTAAGATCTTCCTTGCTATTCACGGTTCTCAGGACATTTTGCAAGCTATGCATTTAGTCTAAGTCACCGAGTTCTTATGAGGAGAGAGCAGTTTCAGGGTCTGTCACAAGAGACAAGGAGAATCATCTAGGCACAAAACATTCAGGCAGTTCTTCTAACTCCCAGAGAGGACAAAACAAAACTTTAATAGTGTCTGTGTCTGTGAAGCAGAGTGAGATTAAATTTCCAGTCCTGGGCTGGATCATCCCAGCTCCCAACCTGCAATAACAAAGGGGCACTGGTAGTTTCTGTTTGGTTTTCATTTAGTGATGACCCAAGCCAGGAGCAGGAGGGAGGGAGAAAGGATTTACTTATTCTGATGGAGCTAGCTGCTGTGTTCACCTCTTCGTATCTGAAGCCCTGCCCCATGTAAGTTCCCAGGCCCAGGAGCACTGTGCGTGCAAGAAGATGTTGGCAGCCTCAGGATCGGTACTTTGCTCTTGGAGAGGGTCTTGTCTTGATTCTGAAAACACACACCCAAATGATAGCAGGAACCTTAGGGCTGCAAACTATCTCCATCTGTGATGCATGCACCAAACACACACCCTGTAATATTTGCAGTTTCAAGTGCATTGAGTATGTGGAGTATTATCCAGCCATCACCGAACTCTGCAGTGACTGAATTAGTACTAATAGCAGCATGGCCAGTCTCTACTTCCCAGATGAGGTAACAGATGTGAACAGTGTAAGTAAATTACAGCCTTGACTTGAGACTGTGTGCCTCTATGTGCTCATAGGATTGCCTCTGATCATTGCTGTCTGTCATTCAAGACATCAGGGCTGTATGCTCGACACACAGGCAAGCCTGAATCACAGCTTCTTTGCAGAATGGGTTTGCAGCTCCTGATAGCTGCACACTTGCGGAAGTAAAGAGACGATGTGCTCTCTGTGGTTTCCGGTGCTTGTGGTCGTGCCCTGACGCAGCTGAGTAAGCACTGGTGTCTGGGCCCTAAGGCACCATATACTGTGGGGGTCGCACCATGTGGAAGGTACACCAGTGCCTGGGCCCTAAGGCACCATATACTGTGGGGGTCGCACCATGTGGAAGACGCAGTCCTAAGACATCATGTCCTGTGCTCCACACCGTGTGATCTACAAGTTTAAGCATCTGACAGGTGTTTATTTGCTCCAGAGCAGAAGACTGAATTTAAAGTCTCTCTGGAAGGACCACCCAGATCTCCTCTTCTCTGGAGTTCATTTGCAGAGTGGCCATTGCCGGGGATGTCGGCCAGGGGGCAGTGAATTTGGCTTCCCTCCAGGCCTTTCCATCAGGAAGTACTTTGACAAGAGTTTAACCAGTCCTTTCTAATTTCCTTGTGCTAAAAGAGTTGTGAAACCTGCAATGGGCTCCTTTTTGAGGGACAAGAATCAGTGAGGGGGGGTATCCAAGGAGGTCAGGTCACCATTCGTGGGCCTTGCAGGAGAACTGAATGAAGGAATGAGCACACGGAGGGGTAAACAGTGGGAGCACCTCTGAGGGTGATGGTGACATCAGGCCATATGTGAGTGCTGTCTGTGGGATCCAATTGCTGATTGAGCGCAGTGAGTCACTTGGCTAGCATAAGTTAGTTGGAGAAGCCGCCTAGAGACAACAGTGTCTTCAGGAGAACGTGGGCAGCTTGCCGTGTTTTAAGTCATTCGAGTGGTGTGGTGATGGAGGAGAGCCAGCAGCAGGGCCCAGAAAACCACGAGACAGACAAACCTGGTGACCGAGTTTAGGGGGTATGCATGGCTTGCAATATAAATAAACAAGCAAATAAATACACAAATAAATAAATAGAATTTCAAGCACCTCCCCCCACCCTGGAGGCATTTGCAATGTCTGTTTGGTTGTTACCACTGAGGAGGAGGTACTGTTGGCATCTATTAGTAGAGACCAAGGATGCTATTAACAGTTTGTAGTGCTCCAAAAGTCCCCAAGTAAAGAACTGTCAATGTGTCTGCAGTAGCCAGAAGAAATCAAGTTGGTTCTGAGTTCAAAACCAGTCAAGACTGCATAATGAAACTTCGTCTCAAACCCTAAAAACAAAAACAACAGTGACAGAACCAAGTTAAAATAGACTTAAACACCACCACCACCACCAACAACAACACTACCCAGGCTTAAGATCGTGATGGCGAATGTTCCCCTCAGCAAATCCTGCCTACTTACATTAATACCTACCAGCTGCATTATCCGAATCTGAGATGCATGCTCTCCTTACCAAGAGGCTAACATGGTGTGCTGTGGGAGAGCTTAGCCACAGTCATACTAACTCTGCCTGTGGAGGGCCTGGCTCTTTCTCTCAAGCCAGCTCCCTGAGGGTCCATCCGACCTTCTGAAAACAGGGACAGCATCACATTGTCTGGGACTGGTTAGTTTGCATCCAGTCCTTCTGTGAAGCCAGCCCGGTGCCTTGTCCACTAAAAGCAATTAGTGGACGTTAATTGTAACTAGCTCTGGCTGTTGAGGTCACCAAACACTCCATTCTCAAGTTTAGCAGCTAAGTCCTATGAACTTCCAGGCTTCTTTTCTGTTGGAGAATCTCCTAGAAGAAAAGTCAGAGCTCTTTTAGTTTCCCTGTCTCACTCTTTGCCTCCCTGAGACTCCAGCAGTTTCTCATGTTTATGGCCTTCCGATGCCACTGGAAACACTTCTTAGCCATCCGTTCTGTCATCCCTCTTCAACTCCAAACACTTGCTGTGTGCTTCTGTGGGTTCTGTAGGGGGTTTGAAACATGGGTTGTCTCTTCCACTTCTTGAGAAACACTACGTGGTGGTACTGACCCAGCCCTCATTGGGGTAATGAGGCAGGTGGGTGTACACAGTCCTGAGAGCTGGATTGAACGCTATGGTGAGAACATGCAGGTTTTAGGGTAGGCAGGGGGACAAAAGGCTCACTGTGCCTGCCAGAAAAAGAAGGGACAGTGTGGAGGAGGGCCACATTTTTAACTGGCTTCAAAAAGCACAGGAGGTGACCAGATGGACTGGTGAACCTCGAGGGGATTCTTTCTCCACCTTTTAGCCAAGAAAGGGCTGTGGCATCCACACAGCTTCCCACGGCATTCACATCCTGGAATTAATAGAGAAATACCCAGCTCCCTGGACTCCGAGGCTGCACCTCCTGGATCTCACTCAGCCCCTTCACACCCATGTCTACTGCTCTCAGATCAGAGCAGAAGTTCTCTTCCTCAGCCCAGGGTGAGGTGAGCTTTGCTGTGGCTTTTCCCATGTGAATAGCATCCTATTCAGGTGCCAGTTAGAATGTCAGTGGCTACCTTCCCTGGGAAATGCTTCCACAGTGCTGGGGTGGACTGAAGGCAGGGTAGGGGTCGGGTGAGGTTCCTTGCTTTTGCATTTCTTACCACACTGTAATTTGGTGGCTGACGGAGGAGGATGCTCAGTTGAGTCTCTATCCCTCTTTTGCTCCTTGAGGCCGTGCACAGTATTTGGAAAATAGACTTGCGTCTTGGTGCCACCCTCTCTACACAGATGTCTTTAGTGAGTAAGACTATAATAGATGCTGAATTAACTGTGAGCCAACAAACAGTATAGGGGCCTGATACATTTCTTAGGAGCAGATTTGCCCTGCCCTAAGAATGTGTGTTTAAAACTAGAAATGCTGCTTAGCAGTGAGCAAGGCCCTGGGCTCAACACCCTTAGCACACACACACACAAAAAAGGAAAAGAAAAGAAAAAGTAACTGAATCCTTCGGAGGCCCACCAGCATTCAGCTTTTAGCAGTCTTCCTAAACACATAGATTTCCATGGTGCAGAGGGAATATTAAAGTTCAAAGCGACCTAGGAATCAGGTTGAAGATGGTAAGTGATCAGGTCTTATGGGAATGAGAGCATTTCTTGGATTGAGGCAGAAATGTCTGAAATCTAGATATTTAACCTCGTCTGGGTGAAGAGGTATAGGGGTTTCACAGAACAGCCTGGGGTAGAGTCCTCTGGGATGACGCTGATGTGATCACGAAGGTCACATCTTACTGCAGTGGCTGGATTCCATGACAACACATCTGCTTTTGATTGAGGCTGGTTCCGAGCGCAAGGCTTAGGGTACAACGCCCCCCGAAGGAGAAACACTAAGCCTGTCTGCGAGTCTGGATGCTCCACGGTGGTGCGAGAGCAGCCGAGCCTGGAGCTCTGGGAGCTTTGGGGCCTGAGATTGTTCTATAAGGCCTCACATGTGAAGCCTTTTACAGTCTGATCAGGCTCCATCAGGATCAGTGAGGCAGAGTAACTGGGGTAGCTGGAAGCTAGAGATGGCCTTCTCAGATGGGAGATACCAAAGGCATTCAGATGGAAAATTCTAGAATCCTATTATAATACCACTCTGGTCCTCATGTGGCCTCAGGAGTTTCCATTTCTAGTTTATTCGGGAGGTTTGTGGAGACCCTGCATGCAGACATTGAACACTGTTGAGAACGACCTGGTGTGCAATCGCACTGAGCTATTATTTTCCAGTCTGACTCTGGCTTCTTGCACGTGGTGAGACAGAATGACCCTTAATGCTTTCTTTTCTACAAGAAAGAAGGAAGGGGGGAAAAAGCCACCTGGGAGTGTGTTTAGAATAGAGGAAGCTGTGCTGGTGTGAGCAGCGTTTGCTTCCTGCAGGGCACAGATGTGAGGCTCCGGAGCCTCTTCCAGCAAGTGCACTTGAATCCTGGCAGGCATGAGCAAGGGCCACGGTCACGTGAGCAGAGGCAGGGAAAGCTGCAAAAACATACATGGCAGAACAGGCAGAGGGGGAGAGGTCGGCCCCAGGGGGTCTCCAGGACTGCCTGGGACAGAGATTCCTTAGAACACTGCAGAGCGCTGGGCTATGTAAACAAGAGATCAAAACAAGGGCCTGCTTGGCCTTCCACATGATAAATGTTTGTCCTGTGTGTGCAACAGGGTCAGACCCACCGCCATCTTTTTGTAGTCTGAGTGTTTTGAGGACACTGGAGAAAACTCACTGGTAAGCGTTGCGAACCTTACAAGCTGGTGTGTCTTCTTGGTGGCTAGACCTACCTTCAAGGGCAGACAGCCCCCTGCCTTTCCAGAACTCAGCCTGCCAGTGTGACACCTCTTAGCTGGGGGACAGGGAGAGTTGCCCAGATGACTTTCATCATTTTAAGGCAGCTTGGGGCCCCTCCCCCACAGCGTGGGAAGAAGTGACTTCTTGTCTAAACTGTGCCCCTCTTGTCCCCAGACCACCGAGGGGCTTGTCCGTGAGCTCTGCAAAAGGAAGTTAATGAGAAGAAAAACAGTTTGGCCAGGTGTGCTGGGCTCTTAAAGTACAAGAAAGTTTCAGCCACTCTTCCTGTCCCGTTTGCTGCTGACGGTGGCTTCAGGGAGACCAAAACCTCTCCGTCTGTGCCTGCCTGTTCTGGCCTGCACAGCCCTGTCTCAGAAGTCTCCAGAGGGAAGTGAGGCCGGAGACTTCCTGCATTTGGCTTCTTTAGGTCTTAGCATCAGGTGAGATTGATTCCAGCCAGACAGATAAACAAACACTACATAGACAATGGGGTCCAGTGAGATGGCTCAGCTGGTAAGGGTGCTCTATGCCAAGCCTGAGGGCCAGAGTTCAATCCCTGGCACCCACATGGTGGAAGAAGAGAAGTGGCCCCTGCAAGTTGTCCTCTGACTTTCAGACACACTGGGTGATAATCTTAAATAACAAAGTCAGACAGCAGGTGGGCACCTCTGTAAGATGCAGCTAGTTTGCTTTCACTATAAAGACTGAAAATCTTACCATCTCTCTTTGACCATTTATCATTCTGTCTTTTCTGTCACAAGTGCCAAATGTGTCCCAACTCATGTTTTTGATTCCATAATCTAAGTGTCATCAATAAAGACTTTCAGCTAAGATTTAGACTTTCTGATTCTGTTGTCTGGTACCCATGCTGTAATCTGGGCAGACAGGATGTGACTGATGACCTTTAACCTCAGAGAAAGAGACTAAGGGAGTGAACACCAAGGACAGCAGAGGATGGTCCTGGGCCTAGAGGACAATGGCTGTGCAGAGGAGATGCTACCCAGGTAGTGTGGGAGTTCCAGGTGTGTGTGTGTGCATGTGTGCACATGCCTGTGTGTGTGCATGTGTTTGTGTGCATGGGTGTTTGTGTGCATGTGTGCACAAATGTGTGTATGCTTGTATGTGCATGTGTGTGTGTGTGTGTGTGTGTGTGTGTGTGTGTGTGTGTGTGCATGCACATGTGAAGTAATGCATAGCAGAGCTGAGACATAATGGTGTCCTTACAGCCCACAGGTCTTAAGGATGGCTTGTGTGTATCAAGTTTTCTTTCTGTTGCTATGATAAAAATACTATAATCAAAAGCAACCCAGGGTGTGGGAAGGGGTTTATTTTGTCTTACAGGTTTCTGTCCATCCTCAAAGAAAAAAAAAATAAAAAATCAGGTGATAGCTTAAGAAGGATGCTGAAACAGAAGCCATGAGATAGTGTGGTACACCGACTCCTAAGCCCATGCTTAGCTTTCTTATATGTTCCAGGACCACCTGCCTAGGGATGGTGTCAACCCTCTGCATCGAATAATAATCAGGATAATCCCCCATGACATCTCTACAGGCCATCTGACCAAGGCACTTCTTCAATCAGGACATTTCTATCATATGACTCTGGGCGTGTGGTTCTCAACCTTCCTAGTGCTTCAACCTTTTAATCTAGTTATTCATGTTGTGGTGGCCCCCAACCACAAAAATTATTTTTGTTGCCACTTCATAGCTATAATTTTGCTACTGTTATAAGTCATAATGTAATGTACTATCTGATATGCAGGATTCAAAAGGGTCTTGACCCACAGGTTGAGAATCACTGCTCTAGGCTGTCAATTGATAATTAAAGCTAATTAGGAATTTGTAGTTGCCACTTCTGGTAGATTTAGTGCCTGGGTATCCTCTAGGTCTTCGGCTCTGAACTCCTTCCAACCTTTCCTGATTCCCCATGCTGTCCGGTTAGGAGCCCTTGGGACCAGAAGCATTAGCATAGAGCCTGACACCTAGGGCTGAGCCAAAGGATTCAATAGACCTCAGAGCCCAGCTGGGAAGGGACTTGGTTGATGGCTCCCCCTGGTAGGGACACCTCTCATCTGCACTCAGTTTCACCCCCCACTAGCTTGGAGATACCCATTTCTCTGGGTGGTTGCAAGGACCTAAATAAAACAATATACTTGACAAGTGTTTAGAAAGTAGCAAACGCTTTCTCGGGGTGGGTTCTCTTGATAGCAGCAGACATGTGTAGATGAAATCAGCCCATCCCTGAAGGAGCACATCTGAATAGAGGTCTGGGAGTGGGGCTGAAGGCGCTCATCAATACTGGTTCTCCCCTGTCTTTCCTCTCTCCCAGATGTCTTTAATCCAATGCCACCTTTGTGCACTGTGCTGTGTCCAAGGGACACGAACGTGAAGGAGGGACACGATGCCTGGGCTCCAAGGTTTTACCATTCCCTTAGTTGGGTTTCTTCCCAGAATGCAGAAGACTTGGGGGATCACTGTTCCAGAGCTGTGATTGCCTGACTGTGCACATCAGTAATTCTTATACGTAAGCCCTGACTCCAGCACCTCAGAGAGAAGCCTTTACAGCGATGGTCAGATTGGAGGAGGTCCTAAGGGTAGGCTCTTCTTCCATGTGATAATCACCCTTCCAGAGGGGGAGGTCAGGACATAGAGGCATAGAGGGCAGGTGTAGGGAGGAGGAAAGGACAGAGGCACAAGAGAAGCTGGCTCTTCTGACACCTTCAGCATGAACTTTCATCCTCCAAGACTGTGGGATGGCACATGTCCTCTGCTTTAAGCCGTATTATGTGACGCTTGTTATGACAGCTAAGCTGACCTACACAAGGCTATGCACTCCTCTGGGCCTGGCTCTGTACCAGTCTCTCTGTGTGTGGTAAGTGGGAGCAGTCTTGCCAGTGCAGTTGCAGAGCAGAGAGTTTGGTGAAAAGACCTGTGGGGAGGTAAGCTACCTTTGTATGTGTGCACGCGAGTGTGTGTATGTGAAAGTGATAAGTCACTCTTAAACACTTTCTGCAAGGGCTGATGTGAGCGACTCATAAGGAACTATGGTCACAGCTTATCAATGAGACCTCAGGTTCAACTGGCTAAGAGGTGTGCTCATCAGGGCTCAGGAACAAGAAGAATAGACTGTTCCTGGAGGTCTGTTCTTTTCTCCCTATCCTTTTTATCTTAGTGGGGATTTTATTGCTATGAAGAAACCATGACCATGATAACTCTTATAAAAGAAAACATTTCATTGGGTGTGGTTTACAGTTCGGAGGCTTAGTCCATTATCATCACGGTGGTGTGCAGGCATACATGGTGCTTGGTGGGCTTTCCTTGATTCGGAGAGTTCGACATCCGGATCTGCCTGTAGCAGGAAAATAACTGTGAGCCACTCGCTGAGCATCTGAGACTTGTGATACGCTTCTTCCAACAAGGCCATACCTACTCCAACAAGGCCACACCCACAGTGCCACTTCCTATGGGCCAAGCATTGAAGCCCATGAGTCTATTGGGTGTGCTCCTATTCAAACCATGACACTTCCTATGTGGGAAACAGAGTAGAAGCAAGAAGCTCTCTCTGAGATTGATGGACAAAGGTGAAAGGTGGACAGGGCCACACCCGCCTCAGTCAGCTCTTGATCAAAGAGAAGCCAATGCAGGGGGGCAGTAGGGACAGGGATAGGTCACATGCAGACTGATGCTGAGAGCCAGGAGGTCTCTGGGTCTGGCAATAAGGCTGGACCCTAGTGTCAGGGGAGCCCAAGAAGTAGGGAAAACTCATTCAAGTGGAGCCCGAGGGCACCAGCTACTTCTGCCACTTCTGACTGTTTCTGGCATTCCACAAAAGCAACACCACCTCCAAGCCAGGGAGCACAGGGCATGCCCCTTCTAAACAAAGGTCACTCATTTCTTTAATTTAAACAGAAGGGATTTTGTTTCTGGCTTCCTTCCGAGGCGTTGGTGACTGGGTGGTACTGCAGCTGCCATGTCTTCGGGATTAACAGAAGAATTTTGGTTAGGAACACGAGAGCCACACAAAGATTGCGGTTTCCAAGTTGGGGGGCTTGGGAAGGGGAACATCATACTCTGAGTTCTTGAGGTTTCCAGTGTTCAAGGCACCCATCTGCTTGTCCAGAGCTGGAAGCCTATTACAATGCACCCCTTGTTATGTTTAGAATTTAAGATGATATTTTTTCTATTTTAGTTAATGGCCTGAGAATGAGATTTTGGTTGTTGGCAATAAATTGCATATTCGGGGATATTGGTGCAGAGGGACTCTAATTCAGTCTTTTTATAGTATCCTTTCCCCCCTCTGGTCTGGAGAATTCTTTTAAGGTGGTGGGGGTGATTAATGACCCCATGTGCCTGTGTGCACATAGGGTCCACGTGTCCTCAAAATGAGGAGCCCAGGGATCTTGGAGACCACGCCTGCGGCAGAGGAGGGAATCGAATCACCATGCTCTCTGCCAAGTTCCACCCCAGTGCAAACAGGGATGAATAGATTAGTGATGGAATGTGCTCTAGGCTGTCCTCAGATGTACACGCCAACATCTTTCCTCCTGGCTCAGAAGTATAAAGGAGACAGGAGGCATAGAAAAAAAAATCCTTCTCCTCCTCTTCCTCTTCCTCTTCCTCTTCCTCTTCCTCTTCCTCTTCCTCTTCCTCGTCTTCATCTTCTTTCACCTCTTCTGTTTCTGTTACTTTGAAATGGAAATGCCTGCTGTTTAAGCAATGGATCAGACACTAGATGGCAGAGGACCAAAGCTATGTAACTGTCACTCTTCATCACTGTGACAAAATGCCCGAGGAAGTGAAGGAACCTGCAGGAAGAAAGATATATTTTGGCTCACATACTCAGAGGTTTCCATTTGTGTTCATGCTTCAGGGCTAATGGCCCTGTGGTATCTCCTCAGGACGAACAGGAAGCGGAGAAAGCAACAGGAAGATGAGTAGGCTTTACTTCCTAACAGTTCACTCGACTAGACTATGAACTCTCCAACAAACTGATCTGCTGATAGAATTATCATAGTCATGACTTAGTACCTCAGTGTGCCACTAACTGGGAACCAAGGTTTCAAAACAGAAGGCTTTTGAAGGTATACCTGATATCTAAATCATAATAAGAGGGAATTCTTGTTGGGTGCTCCCGCACTGCCAAGCAGAAAGGTAAGGTCTTCCAGCCCACACCGGAAAGAGCCACAATTGTGCTGAAGCTTGCAAAGCAGACATCACATGTCTAGAAGGTCTAGAAGTTATGAGATCTGACTCAGCCCAGAAGACAGAACAGGAGCCATGAATAAACAGAGTAGAGGGTGGTCTAGATAGAGTAATCTTTACATGTCCAGTGTGAGTTTCAATTCACTTCTACTGAAAATGAGGTTATGGGGGTGTTATTAAGCAGGAGATAGGGCAGACACTTGAGAGTTGTACACACTCTGTGGCAGGAGTGTGTAGGGTAGAGAGGAGCATCGATATTCACACATTAACTAAGACAGTCAGCAGAGGAAGAGAGGAAACCAATTTGACCTTAGTCTACATGTAACAAAACAGAGTAACTTGTGAAATCTCTCAGAGAAGGCTGATGTATGTAAATGGCTTAGGAGAGCTGTTTGTCTTTATTCCACATTGGAAGACCAAAGAAATTAGTTTTTAAAAAATATTTTCTTTATCTACTTTTCAAACTCTATCTCCAAAGTTCCCTATACCCTCTCCCCGCCTTGCTCCTCTACCCACTCACTTCCACTTCTTGGCCCTGGCATTCCCCGGTACTGGGACATATAAAGTTTGCAAGACCAAGGGGCCTCTCTTCCTAATGATGGCTGACTAGGCCATCTTCTGCTACATATGCAGCTAGAGACACGAGCTCTGGGGGTAGAATACTCAAGATACAATTTGCAAAACACAAGAAAATCAAGAAGAATGAAGACCAAAGTGTGGATACTTCATTCCTCCTTAGAATAGGGAACAAAACACCCATGGAAGGAGTTATGTTTAGAGACAAAGTTTGGAGCTAAGATGAAAGGATGGACCATCAAGAAATTAGGTTTTGATGGCAGTGGTGGAAGTGGCGGTGGCAGTGGCAGCAGCAGCAGCAGCAGCAACAGCAGCAGTAACAACAGCAGTAACAACAACACGATAGATGCGTTTGTCAGCAAAGAGAGAAGGCAGGTAGGCAAACAATCTTTCACCTCTGGCCTTCTTATATTTGGGAGACTGCCACAAGGTAGTGCCCAGTCTGGGAGAAGGTTTCATTCCCCAACCCCAGTAGTTCCATTCAAGGAACTACCCTTACAATTCTGGCTGGAGATATGCCTGTCAATTGATTCTAGATCTATTGAAGTTGACAACCAAGATTGACTATCACATTTCTGGATTAGTTACTTGATGGTGACAAAAAAACCCGACAAAGTAACTTAAGGAAGAAGGTTTGGGGGTGCTTTCAATGCTAGGGTACATACAGTCTATCATCTACGAGAAGTCATGGAAACAGGATTCAAAGGCAGCTGGCCATATCACATCCATGGTCAAGAAGCAGGTCCCATCTCAGAACCCGGTGCCACCCATGTGAAGGTGACTCTTCCCACTGCAGTTAATTCTGGGTAGCTAGTCCCTCACAGGCATGCCTGGGTCAGTCAATATCCTGACTAGCTGACAAGTTATTATTAACCACAACATGGTAGAGATCCTTTAACCACAAAAGATTTTCTGCTTTCGAGAGCGGAGCCCTTTCCTGAGATGAGGATCCCACCACCGCCTTCTTACGAGGCCATCACAATTCCTTAATGTACCCTTATGCCCACAGATAAGAGTAACTCTCAGTCCTCATCAAAACTTCTCTTTGCAGAATTCCTGTACCTAAGGTGTAGGAAACATTATGGAACAGGGGAGAGGAAAGATTGTAAGAGCCAGAGAACAGGAAGTCTGCTGTGTGATTGTGTGAGATTGTGCCCCCTGAAAGTGACAGGGATGCTAAATTCATGGTCCACCAACATTGTCTCTCAAACAAGACCTGGACAGTAGCAATATCAGTAGACATGCTGGCATGGAGGGGAAAAATCACAAGGAGTCCCATCAGAGACACAGAACTACAGGTAACTGACACCTTCTGAGAGGGAGCATTAATCTTTCCCTAGGGATGAGTGCCCTAATTGGTTATCCAATACAAGTGGTCAGCTCTGAAACAATATACAAATAAACAACACAAAATGTATTCAGTGGGTTGTATTTATGTATTTATATTTATGCATAGGTGTGTGTGTGTGTGTGTGTGTGTGTGTGTGTGTGTGTGTATGTGTGTGTAAAACAATAAAAAGAAAAGAAAAAGAAGCAGGAATTTGAGAAGGAGTAAGAAGCAGGTGGGAGGTTGGAAGGGATAGGGACACAGTGGGGAAGGAGGGAGGACAGGGAAGGGAGAAATGATGTAATGTTTTAATTAAAATGAAAATATTGAAAGAGGGGATTTTTATGTTTAGACCCCATTTTCCTTGGCGTAGACTTGAATAAAATACCGTGCTATGGCAGAAGACAAAGGCAACTTTGGCCCCATCTTCTTCTCTTTGGAAAAAGACAAGCTAACCCACCTCACAGCTAAGTTCACATGTGTTCTAGCTTTATTCCTGTGCCCATAGTGGGGAGAAAATTAAAACCCTCCTTCTTTGGCAAAACTAGAAATAAAATATGTTTTAATGTATTACTTTCTGTTTCTTTTCTTTTCTTTTTATATTGAATATTTTCTTTATTTACATTTCAAATGTTTTCCTCTTTCCAGGTCTTCTCCTTCCCTTTCCCCCCTGCCTCGATAATATCTGTTTTTTTTTATTCACTTGGGATACAGAGAAAACGCTATGAAAGGTTCATACACCTGAGTGCCCAGTAAATATAGATCATGCCTTTTCCTGTGAACATAAATATAGTAAAATTTAATTGATAAATTAGACAAAACAAGAAATTAACACAAGTAAAAAATAAAGCCAAATGGTTTTGTTGTTCTCTCTCTCTCTCTCTCTCTCTCTCTCTCTCTCTCTCTCTCTCTCTCAACTTGGAAAAGAGGGACTGTCAACTGAGAAACTGCTCCCATCAGATTTGCCTGTAGACAGATATGTGGGGCATTTTCTTAGTTGATGAGTGTTATGTGAGGACCCAGACCACTGAGGCTGGTGCCATCCATGGGCAGGTCCTAGATTGTATAAGAAAGGAAGTTGAAAGAGCCATTGATAGCAAGCCAATAAGCATTGTTCCTCCCCATCTTCAGCGTGAGTTCGTGCCTTGACCTCCTGCGCTGGCTTCCGGTGATGACAGCCTGTAACCCGTGAGCCAAACTGACTCCTTTCCCTATAAGTTGTTTTTGGTCAATGTTTTATCGTAACAATCAAAAGCAAACTAGAACAACTATTGTAAAAGTTATACAAATGCACTTTTTTCTTGAATTCTAAGTTTTAAAAATATTTATTTACTTATTTTGGAGGGGAGAACGCCTCCCGTAGTGTATGAGTGGAAACCAGAGAACAGTTTGTGGGAGTCAGTTCTCACCCTGTATCGTGTGGACTCTGGGGAAAAAGCAAAAGTTGTCAAGTACTTCTGCAATCTCTCTCTTTCTCTCTCTGTTTTACACACACACACACACACACACACACACACACACACACACACGAAATCAATCAGTCAATCAATCAATCGATGAGTAAATGAGTAAATGTGTTTGCTTACATTCTTGCTTCCTTGTGTGTGTTCATATGTGGACATACATGCCATGACACATACTTGGAGGTCCGAAGACAACTTGAGGGAGTTGGTTCCCTCCTCCTTTGTGGACCCTGGGTATTGAACTCAGATCATCATTGGTGGCACTAACCTACTTTTATTCTAAGACATCTCCCTGCTCCCAGAAACTGTGATTTAAGAAAGAGATTCGGAGAGTAAGGTCTATTGGGGATGGCCTGACCCTTGTCATCAGCTTTGTGCCCACTCATGTTATAAGGGAGCAGCAGTGGTGAAGAAGGGGAGGGAAAGTGCCTTGTGAGGGAGAAGCCATTTCCGTTGTTGTCCTGTCTTCAGATGTAAAGTGCCATATGTAAGGAGGGCAGACAGAGGCCACACAGCTTGGCAGAGGCTGTTTAGGAAAAGGCTCTTTTCGCCTGGTAAACCCTGGCTGCTTTTGTAGTAGTTTTACTTTTGTTTCCTTTAATATTTTTAATCTTGATGTTATATGATTTAGGGCTCAAAGAATGGGACCTGAGTTATGTGTGGTCCAGGGCGGAGACTTGACTCTCTCTCTCAATTTATAATCCAAGAGGATCATAAAGTTACTATCCAGCAGGAGGCCTTCTTGTAGAGAACAAAGATGTAACTACTGTCTCCTCCCTTTGAGTTCATCCAGATGGGCCTGGCAGTTACCTGGACAGGAAATACCCCCAGGAAGCTCTTGCCAGAGACTTCAAGAATGCCCTAACCCTAGCCTTAAACATGAGGGTTTCTCTGGCCACTGAGAACCCTCCCCTTTGAGGGTGTTCTCCTATGCCGTGGTCTCTCAGGTCACTGTCTTCTCTCTCTGGGTAGTGTCTCAAACTGCTTGGGAATAAACCTTCTCTTCCTTCCACTCTGAGCTCTGTGTCTCATATGGATTCTTTCGGTGCAGGTCACAGCACTGGAGAGCTGAAGGGAAGCCAGGGCAAAAGCCAGGTGGCAGCATTTTGGGGACACTGATGAGAAAGGCAGTTCAGAAAGGCTTGGAGCCACCAAGGTCTGCATGAAATGCTTTCCCCGGAAATTCAGCCTTTACAAATGATGATGCTTATTCCTGTCTCCAACTGAGACAAGAGAATAGGACGGACACACATACAGCACACACACACACACACACACACACACACACACACACACACAGAGGGGGGAGGGGAAGAGAAACTCAGACACACACACACACACACACACACACACACACACACACACACTTTGGTTTTAATCAAGATAGAATTTCTCTGTGTAGCTTTGCCTGTCCTGTTACTCATTCTGTAGACCAGGCTGGCCTCGAACTCAGAGATCCACCTGTCTCTGCCTCTCAAGTGCTGGGATTAAAGATGCACAGGACCATGACCCATTTCTAAAGAAGACATGTTCTGGGTACTAGCAGTACAAGTTGACTGCACCTGGGAGGAAAGAGCTGGAGGATGCCCATGCAGCTGCGGCATCTCTTCAGACTGGGACCTCACATCCTCCCACTTCAGCTGATGACAGTTACTTTTAAACCTCTACTTGGTAAAGCAGCGTTGTGACTATTTAGAGTTTGTTTTGGACTCTTGAGAAAGTATGACCTGAGGTAAGATTCTCCCCAGTTGGTACTCTCCAGTTTCGTCAGCTTCTTTGAGCTGACAGGTTATTTTTGAATTGTTTCAATGCCTGCCACTTAGAGAAGGGTTTTATCTCCCAGAGTTCTCTTCTGAGGCACAGAGGTTTCATTGAACTAATTGGGTTGTTATGGACACAGTAGCAATCAGTCATGGTCCATTCAAGGAAAACTCGTTCCTTCTGGCTAAGGAGGTGAAGTTTATGGTCTGGTTCTGAAGCCCCTCCTAGCCATGCAATACCTACTATGTGGCTACCCTTGGGCTGCCTTAACTCACAGCCTTCTCCTCCTTCCTTTTCTCCATTCCTCCTTTCCAGGAAGCTGCCAAGAGCTACCACTCACTAGCCCTGGACTTTTCCTTTTAAACTCAAATAAACTTGTCCCAGAGATTCGTTTGAGTCTGTTGTTAAATTCTTTTCATAATGAGGCCAAGAACCCCAAGAAGGGAACTTGGATTTTTTTCTTGCATCATCTGGCAAAGGAAATGGAACACCCCCAAAACTTTAGACAACTTTATGCCATTTGTATGACAGATCTTATCAGTTTGGCAGCTCCTTTGAGCAAATTTGGAGTTTTAAACTCTATGAGCGTGCATTGTAGGATAGAGGTTAAGTCCTTGGAGTTCCGTTGAAAGACTAGAAACAGACAACAAAGGTTGCTGAAGAGATCTCTATTATGGCTGTGGAAAATACCACGTGCACACTGTCATGGTTGCTTACAGAAACTCCAGCTGACTAGTCCTCTAAAGGTATCATGACTTCTAAAGTAGCATGGTTTAATCTCCTAGAGTTTCTAAAAATAACTGACTGACAAATCTCTTCAGCTCATTTTTACATTTTTTTTGAGCTTATGTTGCACTAAAAATTGCTATCTTTGGCATGCCAAGTTTAAATATGCATGAACATAAATGTATGTTCTGTGTGAACGTGGGTGTTTTGGGAACTGATGCTGGAACTACTTTAATATGTTTGAGCCTGAGCCGTGGCCTTTGGTTTTACCTTTATTCCTCTGAAAAAGCAACTAGCTAATATGGAGGACTTCAACTAGTTATATTAGGCATTTCATTCAGGCTTAACTAATGGCAACTACTTGAAGTGTTTTTCTTAAACTTTGATATTGATTGAATGGTTTGAGTCTGGTGCTTCCAAATGTTAATTCTGAGAAAAAGAAGCTCATTACAGAATTTATATTAAATAGTTGATTTATCAGAGATAACAGATAAGTGATTTCTAAGCGATAACTAATATTTTGGAGAAATAATAATCATCTAAAATATTTCACCAATAATATAGTTTGTTTATATAAAACAATATTAATGGGAGACATGAAATAAGAATTATGTTAAGTTATAAAATCCTGGGATGACAAGGGACATGTTGACAAGGCAGAACAGATCCTTACAGATTAAATTTTATCCCCCACACCTTTTTTAAATAGTCATGGGTAACAAGAAATGAAGGCAAAGTTAAATGCCTAGAAAACTTCTAAACTGTTTTTGGAGAAAAAATTTAAAATATAAACTTAAAAGATTAGCTTTAGGATCAACCTGTATGGAGAGATCTATGAATTCTAGGCTTTGGTCCACATGAAATATGCATGTATCTTTTTAGTGTTGAGATGGGCAAATTTTGCTATTGGAGAATTTTCTTGTAGTTAATACTTTTTCTTATAAATAATGTTATGAGAGTGGATTTTACTTATTTGGATATGTTTCTATGTGGTATATGCATGTGGGGGGGAGTGCTGGACTCTGTATGTGAGTGTATACTTATTTATATGTATTTGTATATAGTATATACATGTGCATGAGGCATGCTGTATGTAAATGTGAAAATCATAGGTTAATTTTAGGTGACTTCCTCTATATCTCTCCACCTTGTATTTTGTGTGTGTGTGTTTTAATTTTTTCTAATAATTTATTTATTTTTATTCACTTTACATCCTGATTATAGCCCCCTGACATCCCAGTCCCACCTTTACAAATTCCTTCCTGCCAGGCGTGTTGGCGCATGCCTTTAATCCCAGCACTCGGGAGGCAGAGGCAGGCGGATTTCTGAGTTCAAGGCCAGCCTGGTCTATAAAGTGAGTTCCAGGACAGCCAGGGCTATACAGAGAAACGCTGTCTCAAAAACCCAAAACAAACAAACAAACAAACACAAAACACAAAACAAAACAAAACACACACACACACACACACACACACACACACACACACACACAAAAACAAATTCCTTCCCATTACCTTCCCCTCTTCTCTTCAAAGAAGGGTAGCTCCTCCTTGGGTACCACCCAGCCCTGGGACATTTAGTCCCCACAGGACTGGACACTGGGGCCCAACCAAGCAGCCCAGGTCAGGGATGGAACAATGGCAGGGACTAGAGGCCGAGACAGCTCTGCTGCACCTGTTAGGGATGCAATAAAGACCATGCTGCACATTTGCTACAATGTGTAGGGGGTCTAGACCAGCTCCTGCATGCTCTCTGGTTGGTGTAAGTGGAAAGAGAAAGAAATTAGGGAACTAATACCCTTCACAATAGCCACAAATAATATAACATATCTTGGTGTAACTCTAACTGAGCAAGTGAAAGACCTGTATGACAAGAACTTCAAGGCTCTGAAGAAAGAAATTGAGGAAGATGTCAGAAAGTGGAAAGATCTCCCTTCCTACATGGATTAACATAGTGAAAATGGCCATCTTACCAAAAGCAATCTAAAGATTCAATGAAATTCCCACCAAAATTCCAATACAATTATTTACACACCTTGAAAGAGCATTGTCCAACTTCATATGAAAAAACAAAAAACTCAGGATAGTTAAAACAATCCTGATCTCCATCCTTGATCTCAAGCTGTATTATAGAGCAATAGTAATAAAAACTGCATGGTACTGGTAGAGGAACAGACAAGTTGATCAATGGAATCAAATAGAAGATCCTGTAATACACCCACATACCTACAGACACTTGATTTTTTGACGAAGAACAGATCTTCAACAAACTGCTGGTCTAACTGGATGTCTGCATGTAGAAGAATGAAAATAGATCCATATTTATCACCTTGTACAAAGCTCACTGAACCTGGAGCCCATATTTATTAGATATTCTGGCTGCCACAAATCCCAAGCAGCCTACATGTCTTTGCCCCTCACAACAAAAGTGACAGGCATTCATGTGAGAGCCTGCCTGGCATGTCTGGGTGTTATAATCAAACGTCAGGGTTGCACTACAAAAGTTCTTAATTGCCAAACCATTTTTTCCAGGTCTTATCAGGCGTTTGACTATGTAGAAAACTCTCTGAATAAAGTCAAGATTCATTAAGTATTTGTTTATATTAAAGTCTTTTAAATGACCACTTAAGCCACCATTTTGAGGCAATCTTCGTACATTTAATAATACCTATGGATCTGTGACTATAAATGTTTAGAGGTGTATGTCTAAAGCTTATACATTACATGAAAGTTTGCAGAGTTAAAGACATGTTTAACACATGCAAAGTGATTGATAAGGGCTCTGTTTTATACAATGTGTGTTACATCTGGACTGTCATATAAAATGCCACTTTCAGTCAGTACCATAGAGGTGTAATGCCTGGCATTGGGGTAATCTTTCTATTTGAAGCTCTGTTCTGCATCTCTTAGCCTTGACTAAATAACAATTTTACTACTGTTCATATAAGGTGTAGTTGAACAACAGATAGGCCCCTCCTTTTGGTCAATAGCACTGGTTTTATTCTCTGGATTTGAAAGAGTTCTACAGTTCCTATTTTAGTCAGTGCTCTGGACTTCTTATCTCACTGAGTCAACAATCTTGAATTTTATTTCAAAAGTAGAATCTGGGTTAGTATATAAAGGAATTGATGTTGTTTTTATGTATAATGATTCGGATTATTTCTGTCTTTTTTATGTGCTATATGACTTTATGTCCCTGGTGTATGATATATGCCTTCTAAGACACGAAAGCTTAGGGGAATACTTCAGTAAGCTGGTGCCTTCATATCAGAATTGTTAGTGACTTAACTTTTCCCAGCTCTGTGTTCATGTGTTCTCAGTTGTAACGTAGATATTTTTTTAAAGCAAAGACAATTAAGCATGCTCTTATACTGTGCTCTACAAACAGTGTTATCTCAGTAATTAAAAGGGACTTGACATTGGTCATCCAAGGAGTGCATCTCTAAACAAGTACTTAATTTTCAAGCTAGTTCTCTGTAAACATTTGCTCTTGTTGGTTGTGTTTTTGTAAAGCTTTACAACCATTATCTGGTGACATTCTGCAGAAGTACGACTTCTAACAAAAGAACCAGTACAGTATTTTTGAGATGCTAGGATACCACTCATAGGCCAGACAGCATTAAATTCAAGAATGAACTCCATGGAGGCCTAACTTAAGAGCCCCCCATTCTGTGTTTCTTCTTTTCTTACAATAAAAGGATTTATTGGCACTAATCCATTGACATTTTGTCCTCCTAACATGGAATCTAATCAGGCCACCCAAGGAAGCTTTCATCCCAGCCCTGAGGGACAACTGAAAGCAAATCGTCACTTTGAAAGTCCAATGCCTCTTTAGAAATCCAAAGTCTTTCAACTGTGGGCTCTTACAAAAATTAGATATTTTCTTATTCCAAGAGAGAAGATATAGAGCACATTTACAATTAGATCAATGAAAAATCAAAATGCAAGAGTGTAAGGAGCTCTGTTTCTGACATCTGGGGCTCAATCATGATCTTCTTGGCTCCAAAGGGCTTGGGTTTCACCACTTCTCTAGCTCTGCCATGCACAGCAAATGCAGAGTGTCTCCTAGACTGCCTTCTTCATACAGCCCAGGCACACCTACCTAAGGATGGTACCAGCCATAGTTGACTAAGACCTTCAACAGTAGTTAGCAATCAAGAAAATAGTTCATAAACATGTACATGGTCTGCTCCATTCTTGCCACTGTTTTTAGTGGTCTCCTCACAGTGCAATCGATATATCCTATATCTTGGGTCTCCAGTACAACTGAGGCTGCATCTTCATCAGTGGCTTTTTGGCCTTTCTTCAGGGACTCTGATCTTCCTCATGGTGCCAAGCCTCAAATTCTCTCCATGACCCCTTTAATTCTGCAGCTTTTATGTTACCAACACCCGTATCACACAGACAAATTTTAGACATTACCAAGTTTAGCTCATAACTTAAGATGCAACCTTGATGGATTCTGTGGAAGCGCACAGGAACTGTATACAAGGAAGGCAGCTTCTATGTGCTGACACTGAAGTATTTTCCGGATCTCACCGCAATGCATTATCAACCCAAGCTGGGTTTTTAGACCCAGTGAATCACTGTCCAGTGCCCCTGCAAAGCACATATTTTAATTCCAAAGATTTTAATTCAAATATATCACATAAATGGTCCCCATAGAGTCTTTGAGGGACTCTCAAACATCCATCTGAAACTGTGAAAGGCAGGCCTCTATCGTCCGCATTTCTCTCCACGTTCTTATCTTCAAAGCTCCAACAGAATGGATCATCAATCCCGGAGCACTCAGAAGCTTGTCCAGTTTGATGTTCTCAAAACTTTCACAATCTACACCCAAAAAGCAGCATGGCCAGGTCCATCAGAGCACTAATACCCTGCTCCTGGTTCTAATTTCTTCCTTAGTTTGCTTTCTGTTGTGATAACACATGGATCTAAAGCAACTTGTGGGAGGAAAGAGTTTTCATGGCTTCCGGGTTACAGTCCATCCTCAAAGGAAACGAAGGCAGGAACCTGGAGGCAGGAACAGAAGCAAAGACTTCAGAGGAACACTGCTTAGTGTCTTAATGTTTGCACCTCTTTCTAGGGAACTATAGCTGCATCAGATGACTGACAGGCACCTGTCTTCTTTCAGGTATCCTCTCAGTAATAGAAATGCACAGATAGAGGTGAGACCCATTGCAGGGCTGGCGAAACCTCATCCATCTCTCCTCCTCCAGCCCCCCAACCCCCATGTGCCTCTGTGGCTTGAGGGGCTATCGTGATATATAATTCTCAGAATTGGCTCTGCTTTCCATGCTCCTGATTATTTAAAGCCTGTACCAAAGTACTCAGAGCATATTGCATGGTAGTTCTGTGTGCGGTATGTGCCCAGTGCTGGGCAGCATGTTTGACATGTGATTAACATCAGTCACACTCACAGAATCAGCCACCAACACAGCACTATCACGAGCAGTCGTTGACTTACAGAAGTGAACAGGGTAACTGGGCCACCAGTTTATAGAGTTCAGGTACTTTTTCCCTGCACAGATGCAGAGGGCTCTGACTTGCCTTTCCCTCCATATCCCTGTTCCTTGAACTCTACGCAGTCAAACTGGATGGATATCAAAGGAGGCACAGCTGACTTACAGACTCCAGGGATGCTGTCCCTCGGGCCAAGTGGCATCAGAGAGTCCTGACAGAAGCTCTCCAGCTCAGGCATGAGCCAGGTCAGCCAGCCACTCTGCAACTCCTCTCAAGGGAAGACCCTGCTGGTTTGGTGATGACTCAGATGGTCTGTTTGTTTTCAGAAGCCAGAAAGCGACTTTTATCTGCCATTCATTCTGTGTAATTCAGAAATGGGCTCATCTCCAGCCAGCTAGGTGGCAGTATGCATGCTTTGAAGCCATACATCTCTGTCATGTACATATATTTTACTATCATTTTATATTAAGTACCCAAAACACCTATGTGTACACATGCACTTTACTGCGGCACATTCAGCAAAAGGGAGAGATCAAGAGCCGTGATTCACTAGGGGCTGGCCCGTACTGGGCGCTTTACATGCTCTCAGCAACGCAGGCTCTCAAACTTGAACCAGAAAGTTGTGATCACCCAGGGGCTTATCAGAGCACAGGAATCTTAGAAACTCCATGTTTTTAGATCAGAAGGAGCAAGTTGGGGGTCAGAGGCTGATAGAGAGGCTGCCGTCATGGGTCCAGGAAGCCTACCTTGAGAAACCCAGTGTACTGGCTAGTTTTGAGTGTCAACTTGACACAAGCTGGAGTTATCACAAAGCTTCAGTTGGGGAAGTGCCTCCATGAGATCTAGCTGTGGGCATTTTCTCAATTAGTGATCAAGGGGGAGGGCCCCTTGTGGGTGGGACCATCTCTGGGCTGGTAGTCTTGGGTTCTATAAGAGAGCAGGCTGAGCAAGCCAGGGGAAGCAAGCCAGTAAGTAACATCCCTCCATGGCCTCTGCATCAGCTCCTGCTTCCTGACCTGCTTGAGTTCCAGTCCTGACTTCCTTCGTGATGAACAGCTGTATGGAAGTGTAAGCTGAATAAACCCTTTCCTCCCCAACTTGCTTCTTGGTTATGATGTTTGTGCAGGAATAGAAACCCTGGCTAAGACACCCAGCATTAAATTATTAAGCTGAATTTTGGAAGGAGAACCTGAGGCTTGGAAATGTAAGGTCACACAGCTGGCAACAAGAGCAAGGGCAAGGCCCAACAACCTTCTGCAGGCCTACTCAGCACAGAGTCACCCCAATATTTTTAAATGTGAAAATGAGGTAGACTGCTATGCTGTACACTCGATGTGCAGTGCAGTTCAAGAGCTCTGGCTGGGCAAGATCTTTTGAAGCTGTACTGCTCTTATCTTCAGGGCCGATTGTTCTACCGTAGCCTTTACCTGGTAGCTTACTGGCTGATAAAGCACTATAGGTGTTCATTCGCTGTCTGTGGGCAGCTGGACAAGCCTGCTGTTCAATGGATGTTCAGGCTGGGTGGATGGAGGCTGGACTGGCTGTGTCTGTGATGAGCTGAGGGGGGGGGGATCCCTTCAGTCTGGGTGGCCTTTTTAACTCTGTCTGGAGATTGTTTTCATTTTGGCAGAGGCATAAACAGGGAGGAGTGGGCCACAGGCTTCCTGTAACCCAGCAGGTAACCTAGCCTTGTCTACACAGTGGCTGCAGGACTCCAGAAATGAAAGTGGAACCTTCAGTGGAGAGCAGAGGGCCTGGTACGGAGGTGGGCACCTGCCAACACTACCCTGCATTGTTGATTTAAGTGTTAGGCCAGCCAAGATCCACAGTGTAGGTAAAGAAATCCCTACCTCTCGACGGTGAATACAGGAATGGAGAGAATTTGCAGCTGTTCAAAACATGGTACCTGCTTCGCGTTCTCTAGTACCATTTGACAACCCTCCCCATGACTCTATTTCTTTGCCAGCTCAAAAACTAAAGAGGACTGGTCTACTGCTTCTCTGAACGTCAGAAAGACAAAAGCATTCCTTAACACCAGTCCGCCACCAGGACTTCACCCCGAGGAACATGCCTCTCACTTTGCACGAAAAGCTTTTAAAAATGACGTCTCCTTGGAACCTTCCGGCTAGAAGCATCAATATGGAGTTCAAATGGAATATGCAGTTTTCACAGCTGTATCTGTGCTAAATTAAAAAGAACAGAAAAAACAAAGAGGAATGGGTGGGCGGTGGGGAGACTTTTGCAACAGAATGTGGGCACCGGGAGAGCAGTCTTCCAAGGCCTGCTGCCTGCTCGGTGACCCTGGGCTTTCCAGATCGGACTCTTAATTAATCATGGCTGGAGTTCTGCACTTTGACTCTCCGGCTGGTGTTTTATTTTCTTGTTCCAATGCCCACATGAGCATCCTCTGGCAATAAAACATCCAGGGAGAAGTTATAAAAACATGTCATCCTGCTTGCAGCATATGGCTAATTGATTTTTGAGAATTGCTTAATTGTGTGACTTTAGTTAACCAAACAACAATGCCTGTTTTCACACCCCCAATATTAGCTCATACTATTTCATGACCTGCCCCCGCTGAGACACACTCCATATTTCTGACCATAAATCTGGCCTCTGCCTGGGCTTGCGTCCTTGTTTCTGCTTTGTTGTGACGGTTTTACTGCATCGGTTGCCTTTTTAAAGAAATTTATGGTGGGCAATAAACATGGAGAAAGGTTTAAGGGAAGAAAGTAGGGGTATGGGTCACTTTTTTTTTTCAAGCTGAATTTTTAAATTTCTTCCTTAAATAAAATAACAAAATAGTTTTCTTCAGTGATTGGCCCTGTGCCGGCCTCTGTAGGTTCCACTTAAATGGATGTGGAAGGAACATGAAGTGTGGCCTTTTTAAACAGAGGATTCCAAAGGTTCTGCCGAGTTACCCTAATTGCCTGGAGTTAAGCGGAATTTTAATGTGGAAAAGGCTATGTGATGGGTGGGTAGGAAGGAGAGGTAGGAAGGAGAGGCGAAGCCTTCGAGGAAGAAGTTGAAAGCATTTGAAGGAAGCAGGCAACCACAGTTGGTGGGTATCAGTGGAGCAGAAGACTGCAAATGTCACCTTAGATTATGATCGAGGCCAAAACCACGATGGGAAGGAAGGTGAGCACACCCCAGCTTGACCTCAGTAGAAGTTGTTGATTGACACAGTAATGTCCTCCTATGATTATCTACAGTGTGGAAGTACAAAATCCCCACAGAAGGTAAATTTGCATATGAGAGTTCAATTATAGCTCCCAGCACCTTCACTGTGATGGCGGACTTCATTTTATTGGTGCCAATAGTGTGAATGAGTAAGGAAGTGTGTGTGTGTGTGTGTGTGTGTGTGTGTGTGTGTGTGTGTGTGTGCGTGCAGGTGTCTGCATTCACGTGTGTAGGTGCACATGTGGTACACATGCATGTGAATGCCCATACATGAGGCAGCCATAGGACCACCTTGGATGTCTTTCCTCCTCAGGGTCTGTCAGTCCTGTATCTTGAGACAAGGTCTCTCACTCTGACCTAGGGCTCACCCATGAGGCTTAGGCTTGGAGCCAGCCAGTTTCAGGGCTCCTCCCATCTCTACCTCTTCTGCATGGAGATCGTTTGTACACTGCTGCAGTGCCAGGCTGGCTTTACTAGGAGCAGATTCAGGGAGAAGACTTCAGTCCCCAGGTCTTCTGTCAGGAAATAATCGGAGTTATAGCTCACAATAGCACGGACACTTGGCCTCTCACATGGCAGTACACTCGCTGCGGTTTGGATAGGGTATGTTCCTTCTGACTTGTGCAGGAATGTAATCTCCAAAGTCTTATGTTAATGGCCTTGAGGTTAGAAATATAACCCAGCTATGAGATTAGTGGTAGGGCCTCTGGGAAATGATTAGATTAGACGAGTTCATTAGGAGAGAGCCCACAGTTTTTGTACCCTGATGGCTTTCTAAGAGGAGAGAAGGAGGCACACATGTTCTCTGTGTCTGGTTATGTGACACCATCTGTGCACTGCCTGGGGACTCAGAAGGCACTGTGCACTTGAACCTACAAGCCCAGTAAACATCTTTTCTTTATAATGTTAGCCTGCTTTGGGTATTTTATTATACCAATAAGAGTTGACCAATACAGCAGTGTTCTGCAGTATTCTGTTAGTTATATACAATCATATCAGAAGCCTACACACAGGTACTATTACCACACTGTTAACTATTTACAGTCATTCAAGAACACTATACACAGGTATCATTATTACACTATTTCATAGACAAAGTTGATTTTGTTAAATGTTCCTTTTGTATCTATTAACTCAATGGATGTGGTTTTCCCCCTTCCATTTAATATGGTAGGTTAAATGGATTGGCTTTTCAGTGCAGGGCTAGCCCTGTGTCCCTGGGATAACTCACTTGGTATATTTTCTTTTACCATATGTTGCTGAACTTTATTTGCTATTATTTTGTTAAGGGCTTTTTTTTTTTTCAACAACAAAAGAAGGAAAAGGGTATTCAGGATATGGGCACTTACCTGGTCCCTGGGATAGCCGTGATTGTGCACAGTTTCTAGCTGCTTGGGCTTTGTCCAGAGCAGGTCCCACAGGGTAACCCCACTGTGTCACTGTGCCAACGTGGCTGGGCCACATGGAAGAAGAAACACAGAGAAAAATCCCCACAAGAATGAGAAAAGCCAGGCCATTCTTCTGAGGGCATTCCATTCTTAAAAAGACAAATAAACAGAAAAGTCGAAGACCTTGAGTGGTTCTAGGGGCCAGGTCTCAGTCAGGGTACCCACGATGGGTGCCAAGTAAGATCCATAGAAAAAACAAATACATCTTTTTGTCTACCCTTTGAATATCAAGATAAAAATCCCAACAATTTTCATTCAACAGGGGCCACACACCTTGTAGGCCTGTAACCCTTGCCTTGTCCACACAGACTTGCCATGACTATCACCATGAGGACCAACGGTATCCCACAGTACCTGAGACAGGGGCCAGATAAACCTGCATTTGCCTCTGGGCAGGCACAATTTCTTCCAAACCAAAAACGGCCACAGTTTTGTACATGACTGTGCTAGCGCGTGCCTAAACTGGACCTGTCTAGGGCAAACTGGGACATGCAGTTGACTTTCTGGAATGGACCCTGGGTTATTTTGACCTCATGCTGGTTCCCCTGTTTGAAAATCCTGCTGGTTCATAGGAATCCTTGGCCACACACTGAACTATACCCTGCTAGCACCTGCCCTTTAGATTTGGTTGAGGATATCTCTTGTCAGCTTTACAGCTTTACCTCAAAAGGTTAAAAATGTTCTTATGCTATTACTGGAATGATCCATTTGACACCTCCTCACTGACACCAGCTGCCTCTTGGGATATGCCTTGCCTTTTCTTTTACTAGTTTGGAAGTCTAGGATTCTTCAGCAAATGGACTGTAGCCTTGACATTCCTCTGTGGTATTTACATCAACTGAATATAAGTGTATTCGATCCATACATCTCTGTCATGTACATATATCTCACCGTCACTTTATATTAACTCCATCTACACTATGTGCACATATGCAGTTTACTGCAGTACATTCAGCAAAGGCCAGAGACCCAGAGCTAGGACTTATTAAGGGGCTGCCCCACCACAGGATGCTTTACCTGGATGATATCAGTTCGTGCTCACAGAAAGGCGGGCTACCTGTGCTCTTCTTCCTATCCCTTATACCTCCTCTCTAGGACACCCTGGTCCTTCCTCCACTACCCACCTCTTAGACCATCTTCATTCCCTTGGAATTTATAACTACTGAGGCCAGACAAAGAAAACCCTAGTTCTTATTCTGCCATTCTCCCTGGCGATGAACCCAGAACCCTACTTAAGAGATCTCCAGAGTCACGACTGCGTCCACCTCCTCCAGACCATCACCACCACACTCAAGGCACCCACCTGGGACTATTTGGAGTCCGAACCCAGAGTTGAAACTAAAACTTCAGATCTGGGACCAGTCAGAGTCAAAACCCAGAATCCCAAAGTGTCCAAAGACTGAAAGCCAAGCATCATTCTGGGGTCCACAATATGTTACATTGGAATACCAGCAGTTGATGAACTGAATACCACCAAACATAGGGGAGACCTCAGTTTTCACCATGCCTTGAACATACTATTAAAAGGCTACTGTAGGGTCTTGGCTCCTTACCAGACTCGCTGGGCTGAACCTCATTCTACCTCTGAGTGTCTGTGGTGCCCTGTGTTTAAGGGGTGACATCAAGCTTCGGATGAGCAGTAGCTCGGGATTTTCCCCCATCCTGCCTTCCCTAGGGATCCCAGTACATCAATTAATTTCACAAGATGAGCTCCGAGGCACAGGGCTTCTGGGTTTCCAGATAAGCCATGTCACCCCCACTGTGTCCCTTTTCTGCAGCTGGCTCAGTACCCAGGGACAGAGTTCGCTCTCTACACCAATCCATGTGGAGGATCTCCAGAGAGGCAGAAGATGGATGCAGACCTCAACACAGCAGCTGGATCTCCTGGATCCATCATCTCTGTATGGAGGAGAGAGCTGATCTGAAGTTCTACTTGCCACTCCGTGTTTAGACTCCAGATAGTCCCAGATCAATGCAGTGGCTATGGTGGTGGATAGACTAGTGGGTTGGGGAACTCAGAAGGTCTCTTTAATAGGGTCCTGGATCCAGCTCTTTGGAGAGGGGCAGAGTCAGACCTAGGGGTTCCTTGGATCTTGCCCTGATGGCTGTAAGGCATTTGCACAGACACAGCCATCATTGGTCTGAACTGAACCCCAGTCCAGTGTTCCTGATGGCTGTTCCCTAGGCTGTGTGTATGTTGAGTCCATGAAACAATTCCGGGACCCAAAGGCTGTCATCTCCCACCACAGGCAGCCCTTGCATGCTTTTCCTTTTGTTTCAAAAGTTCAGATTTTCTTCAGCTATGAAGCACCTAGAGCCCAGAATGAGGTGTCCGGATCTGTTTCCTCTGCTTCATAGGGTCTACCCGGCGAAGTCAGAAGTCCTCCATTTATGTCAAAGACCAGAAAACATGTACATTCTGAAACACCATAGATGTCTATACATCTATTTCTATGCTCTCAATTCTGTGTCGCCATGTTAACACCCCTTGATGAGTATCATATAGAACCAATTACTCCAACTCTCTACAGAGAAGTGAGCCATTTCTATTATTTATTTTTCTTGTTTAAGGCTAGTTTTAGCTATTTTATGTAGACTTCTATGTAAATTATAGGCAGTATTAAGTATACCCATATGTACTATATGAAAATCTTGGAACTTTCACAAAGCTATACAGCAGTTTAGGAATTGATAGATACCATTACCATGTGAGGACTTCCAATCAAGGGACTCAGTTCTTATCTTCATTGCAGATCTTTGATTTCTTTCACCAACACTTTGTAGTTTTTTAGGACCAGGTCCTGTACATATTTTGCTAGGCTTACATTTGGATATTTATCTTTATTTTACTGTAGTTTTCTAAATGGTGTTTCAGAATGTACTCTTGTTATTTTGAGAAAACTGTCTTGTCGGAAAACTACCTTCTAAATATTTGTGACTACACCCTTAGATCTAGATGCTCTCATTCTTGGTAAGAGAAGCTGGTCAAAATGCTGAGAGTACATAACTTTGGGTCCTCGGTCCTACGTGGAGTATCTACATCAGCACTCCTCTCTCCCTGCAAAGGCTCAAGGAGCATCAAGGAAGAAGAGGCAGAAAGCATGCCGGATGATGGGGTGGGATGCTGTGAAACTTTTGGGGTGTGACTAGGCCATTGGCTTCAGGGGCTCCTATCAGCTGTTCTTCCATGTATGTGAAAAGCCAATCAAAATGTCTAGCTTGGATCAGGGAGGGCCCAGGAGGCCCCACACCTACCTGAAGAACTACTGGCAGTCAATGGTGGTTAAGTGAGAGAGTCGTTTTAATTTGAGGTTGTGGCCACTTGTCCTAGGTGGATTCTGTGGCAGTGATGAAACACCAACCAAGATAAACTTAGGAAGGGAAGGGTGCATTTAGCTGACAGATCAGAATCCATCACCAAGGGGAGCCAAAGCAGGAAGTCAAGTCAGGAACCTGGAGGCCAGAACTAAAGCAGAGGCCATGGGGACACTGTCTACTGTACTGCAGAGGCCACGAGGACACTGTCTACTGTACTGCTTCCCATGGCTTGCTCAGTTTGCCCAGGACCTCCTGCCCAGGGTTGGTGAGTGACTTTGCCCTGGCAGAGTCCTAAGGTGGCAGAGTATCTCATGACGACTAAATGTGCCTTTCTGTCTATGTGCTCCCTGTCCTGCAACTGATCATGAGAGCCCATCATTGTGACTTAATCCAGTCAGAGATGACTCTCGTCAGGATGTAGTACTCCATTTCCACGCGGCTCTGCTAATGTTCTCAGCTCATTTCTCTGTTACTCGGTCCGTTCTGTCCTCATGTTAGCTGGGGTTTCCTTTATCCTTTCTATTCTTTTATTTCATCACGTACTAAGTTTTATAATTTTAATTATGGTTTTTCCCAGTTCTGTAAATTTCATTTGGTTTTATTTTCTCTCTTTTGATCAGTTTTTTAAAAAATATTTCTGTAATATCTATATTCTTATGTGTTTAAGGCTTTTTAGTAGCTAATGGAAGCGTGTTGTAGAATGCTCTCATTAGGATTCCGCTTGAACAGCTCCGATGCTGTGCCGTCCTGTCTGTTCCTTCCTTTCGCACTCCCCTTGCTCTGTTTGGTTACTGGGGGTAGTAAGTGGTGCTTTCATTGAAATCTGGGCATTTTAGATATGCTTCGGGTAGAGTTTATTTAAATTGCGTTTAGTAGGCTTCCTTTCACATCTGTCTAATGATTGGAGTTGGAACGAGCTCCTTATTGCCAGTCTGGGATGGATGCACAGGTTTTCCATCATTTTGCTTTGTGCATCTGGGTTGGGTTAGGGCTCTTTGCTGCTGCGGGGCAGCATGGGTCATTGTCTAGCAAACCAGCGATGAACTTCCTAACTCCTCATTCAACCTCATCACCTCCTGCCCTGACAAGGATGTGATGAGCTGCTCCTGAGTTTGGCTAGCCTTTTTTCTTTCTTTCTCTTTTTTTTTTTTTTCATTTTTTTTAAAAAAAATTAATTTCTTCTCCAGAATGCTAGCTTTTAATCCCTTCTTTACTCGTACTAAAGAGTGCACCCACCCATTGCTAGGCCAGAACTCTGAGCTGCATTCCACAGCAGCCCCCATTTAAGAAACATTATTTTTATTAAGGCAGGGTCTTGGACAAATGAACATCATCCCCCAGTTTCCCAAATGCTGGGATTTTAGGTAGGTGCCAAACATGCCCTCTGTCATAGTGTTTTATTGCTGTGAAGAGACGCATGGCCATGGAAACTCTTACAAAGAGTAACATTTAATTGAGGCTGGCTGACAGTTTTGAGGTTTAGTCCATCATCATCATAGTGGGAAGCATGGCAGCAGCCAGGCAGACATGGTGCTGGGGATGGCTCAGATATGGCTTCCTGCTCACTCATTGAGCAACTGTGACTCCTATCTCCTGTATGACCTGTTGCACATACCAGGATGCGTCTGCCTCAGGCCTTTGCAATCACTGTTGCTTCGGCTGCGACATCTTCCTTATTCCCTCTATTCAGTAGCAATCTCTGAACGGAGCCCATCCTGACCATGGGCGGAGCCCATCCTGACCATTTAGCCCATGTCCCAGCTTAGATATTAGGTCCCATTTTCCTGATCTTCAGTGATCAAAAATGTGAGAATGGGCAGAACATGGGGTACTACAGATGGAGTACTTGAGAGGACCCCATATTTGGGATAGTCTCATCCCATTATATTCCGGAACCATCTTCTGGTAAATGGAGGATGCTTATATTCTGATGTTGTTGAGGGTGAGGTACTGTGATTTTTTGGGGGGGGCAGCTAGACTGTTCTAAAATTCCTTCTTACCCAACACACTTCTCTATTCAGACTCCTGTGCATTCAGGTCATGGCACCAGGGTGACCCTCAAGCCAAGCTCTATATTCTAGGAAAACTGATAAAACATTCAGGGCAGTTTCAAACTCCTGTTGGTTGGTTAAGCACACAAAGGAAACTCCCCTTTGCTTTTCTCCTTACCCATTTGTTTGGTTTCTTGGTAGTTTACCCAAGTCCAAGGAGGTGGATTAAGGACTTTGTTTAACAGATGAGGCCAAGTCTGAATTTATTTGGAAATCTTCATGTTTTGAGAAATGAACCTTCATGTATAAAAGATTTAACATGTGCCAAGATCACAGAAAGTTACAGATTGGGGTCATAGGAAGGGAGAAACACATGGTGTGCATTGTTTCAGGGCATATAGCCCATGGCACAAGCAGGAGTGTCTTTAGAACTGGCTTTCATGGTAACTGAATTAGACTAGGCAAAGTCTTCTGGGAGCCGCAAACTGGGTTTCTATAAACTGACATGACCATTCCATGGTATGGTTAAAAGGAAGATTTTCTTTCAGATAGGAGAGAGAGAGAGAGAGAGAGAGAGAGAGAGAGAGAGAGAGAGCAGTCAGAGGGCATCTGGAAGAGTCCAGAACACAGAGAGAAAGAAATAGACTGAACATGGCCAGCTGAATGGACATGGCCAGGACTGTCTGTGAAAGTAGGAAGAATAGTGGGGGGAGAGAAAGAGACTAGAGAAAACAGTGAGAGAAGCTGGAGCAGAGAGAGAGAGAGAGAGAGAGAGAGAGAGAGAGAGAGAGAGAGAGAGAGCTGGGGAAGGGAGCCTGTGAGCTGCAGGGAGTTACGGATAGAGGAGGAGGTGAGAAGGGTTTGGATGCTAGCACATGAACTTTAATCCGAATCAGGTCCTTGTGACACTGAGGGAGCCTGGAGGCCAGCATGAACTTGGATGTGTCAATAGGCACGGCAGATAGTCATGTGTCTCTTCTGCCCGAGGTAAGGAGAATGGTTCCTTTTGGTAGAGAGAAACCAGCTTCACAAGTCCCTGAGGAATGCTGGCTCTTATCTAAGCATCCTCCTACAGTCCAGGCTGAGGCCATTGCTGGATACTTGGACTGCTTTTTGGAGTTGCAGGAATCAGAGTTCCCTTTAGTCCTACCAGGTTTCATGTGCATTTCTCACGTTGTCATTCAAATAAGATGGTTACTCACCCCATCTTCGAGCTCCATGGCTAATGCTCATTCAGTGAAAGACTTCTGGTTAATTCTGAAACATGGGACCCTCAGAGGCAGGGAGCAGGGGGCAGAGTGAGTGCTGCCTGACTGAAAAGGCACCAGTGCCCAGTCTGTAGCACTTGATCTGGAAACCCACAGACCCCGGAACTCATATAGAGCAAGTGCCTTGGGCTGCAGGTGACATTTCTAAGGATGGCAAGCCTGGCCACCCTTCTGAAATTCTGCCTTTGCCTCTGTCTCTGTCTCTGTCTCTGTCTCTGTCTCTCTCTCCCTCTCTCTCTCCTCCCCTGACTGTCTCCCCCTCCCTCTCTCCCCCTCTCCTTCTCCTCTCCTTCTCCTTCTTCCTCTCTCCCTCCCTCTACCCCCCCCCCCAGCTCAAATAAAAAGTAGGCTAATCTCAAAACTTCTGCCTTAGTTTTCTGTTTTTTTATAACAAATACACATATGTGAGCAACTTATGAAGAAGGATTTATTTCTTTCATATTTCTTCATTTCATCACATGGAGGATGGTGTTGTGGTGGAAGGAAAGTATAGGAAAGATCAGATGGTGAGACAGGAAGCCAGAGAGAGTCAGGGATCGGGTTTAACCCTTTCATAACTGTTTACTCTCAAAGGAACTACAAGGGATCCTGTAAGTACTGTGTTGTTCATTCTGAGGGTAGGGCCCCAAAGGACCTAACCTTCCAGACTTTAATGGTTCCACTTCTTAACATTATCCTATTGAGGACCAAGCTACACACACACACACACACACACACACACACACACACTTTTAGGGTGTATTCTCCAAACCCCAGCAGCTCCCCAGTCTTTGGGGTCAGATGAGAAGTCAGTCAGAGCCAGTGGAGGATCGCTCTTACCTTTGCTTCAGTCCTCCCATACCACACTCTAATCCATACCAGGAGATGGGTTGTAAAGTCTGAGTTCAGGCATAGGCTCTTCCTTCAGAGTAGGTGCGCACCTGGACAGACGTGTAGCTTTCAGAGGGCATCAGGAAGATGGCAAAAGTATAGAGTTTCCATGAGCCTGGTATCTTTCCAGGCCACTGAAACCAAACTAAAATTAGCTTGAAAGTGTAGAGCACTTCATGTTTCTGGCAACCTATTGTGGTTTCCAGTAGCCAGAGGGGCCTTTGTATGTGTCTAGGGGGAGCAGGGCCATGAACTCCTTACAATAACAAAGTCTCCCACTGCCCTTTGTCTTCCTCGAGGTCCTCTGGAGAAAGTGAAGGAGAAGCATCATAGAATACTGTGGAAAAAAGTGGAAGTTCAGAACCGTTGATAGCTAGGGCAGTGTTAAGTCAGAGGTACCAGTTGTGGCCAATTGGGAGCTCTTTCTCCTGACACGTGTGCTCATCTGGGGTGACAACATGAACACTTGGGTGGACAGGGAAAGACACTGGTTTTTCTTAGCTGCTCCAGATGCTTGCTGACATGGGCAGGAGGTGACTGCAGAAGTTCTTGACTACATCTAAGGCCAGTACAACAGCCTCCTACAGAGACCCGACAGCGCAATCTGCCACCCTGGGCTCTGAGCTCCATTCTGGGATACACGGCTCTCACACCGTGCAGTCCAACAACGGTGACTTCTACAATCTCATCCTTATCACTGGCAAAGTGGGCACAGGGATTCCTTATCTCACTGGAATGTGCAAAGAACACTGTCAAAATAGCCAGAAGGCATCCAGTCAAGTTGATAAAGTGCTATGCAGAACAAACACAGACACACAGACGTGCATGTCCTTCCTTTCCACGACCTTTGCTATTCTGTGGGTAAAGAAAGAATGACTCTGTGAAGGCTTTTGACAATTTGCCATGTGACTTCAGGGCATATCCAGCCTCATGTGTCACCTTTACTCACAAACCAAACCTTTCTTCCCCAGCACAGACAGGAGGTCATTGCGACCTTACGTGACTGCACCATCTTTGCAGCTAAGTGCCCCAACAGAGCACATTCTGTATCCCCTTTCTGTGGTAATTGTGCTCCGATTTTTAATTCCCTTTGACCTGTAGGTCATTCTATCCCTTCTGGTTTTAATCATTCATGTCACTGATTAATCCCTTGGTGTTCATTGCTTCACCTTTGCCATGGCAGAATGTACAGGAACATACAAGCACCTCCTGTTGTGGTTACTGATTTAACAGGTCCCAAATATGCGGGAAGGCAGTGCTCCTGTGGCTGAGATCTGGCCATTTGGGTCTCCCCGTGTCTTCAAGAAAGGCCTCTGCTTTCTCGTTTTATTTTTGAGATTAGATGCTTTTCTATATTTCCACTCTCGGGAATGCTAGCACAAGCCACAAGTTCAATCTGTCCTGCCCTTTTTCCTTAAGCAGATTTTAGTTCAGACTGTGTCTCATGATTGCTGGAGATGGAAGCCTCTGGCTTCCCTGTTCTCTGAGCCCTGTCCCTGTTTAACCACAGAGCTCAGCCCAGGATTAGAGTCAAGGGAGAATTGTAGATGAGAATTGGGTACCAGAGTCAGTGCATCACCAAACAGAATGAAACTATTTATTTATATAATAGAGCTTAGATGATTGATAAATGCTGCATGAAATGTGGGGATTTGCACATAGGCTCAGATTTGTGTGTATGTCTGAGAACACCAAATCAGCATGCAAGTGTAGTCTACATGGTGGCAATGTTGGAGATGGACTTAATTTAAAAATCTTCAAATTTACTATGGCAGTGTGTTTTAGTGTGTTTCTTTATTCTACACCCCCCCCCACACACACTTTGGAAAACTGACATTAAAAATTAAATTAACAATTTCCTTAAAGCTTAAATTTGTTACTATTTATAGATCCATGCCTTGGCAATTGGTGATAACTTTTGTTTGATCTATAATAAATTTACTTAAGAATGCTGAATCTTTCAGTACTATTTGTTAATAATTATGTATAGTGAGAGAGAGAGAGAGAGAGAGAGAGAGAGAGAGAGCATACCCATGAGTACAACTGCACTTGAGATCTAGAAAAGGGTATTGGATCCCTTAAAGCTGGAGTTCCAGGTAGTGTGAGCTACCATTTATAGGTGCTGGGAACCAAACTCCTGCCCTCTCCAACAACTCTTAACCGATGAGCATCTCTATAGTGCTCTAACCAGTAACTACTACACTGTGAGAATTGCACCGTAGATCTGCACACTCACAAGCCTAGCTCCAGATGCATGGCCAACAAACACTCTTTGTTCAAGGGTCACTTTTGCCTGGAAACTCACTTCTTCCCTTTCCATCTGTACCTTACTTACTGTCATCTTTACATCTGAAGGCCTAACTCTAGACCAATGATCTTTCCTCTCTCCCCCCACCCCCACCCCCCCACTGAAGGCCTAGCCTTAGACCAGTGATCTTTTCTCTCCCACCCTTTCCCCTACCCACTGCCATCTCTATACTCGTAGACCAAGCTTGGGAACCATGATTTGGTGCTATCCATGCCTGGTCCAATCAAACATCTCATCCACAAGCTTTACCTGGTCCATCTCTGGTCACACAACCCCAGCACTGGCCCACAAGTCTCCACAGAATTGTTCTTTGATGACAACTACCTAGATGAACACCAGAACAAGAATTTGAAAAAAAAAAAAAAAACAATCACATATTTTATCGAAGAGGTCAAGGAATTTGAGGAGGATGTCAATCAGCTTCATTGAATTCCAAGAAAGTGACAACAACACGTGAGGGATGTGCAAGGAAATACCAATGCACAGCTGGAAGGAAATATCAATACACAGCCGGAAGGAAATATCAATACACAGCTGGATGAAGTGATGGAATTGATTCAGGGGTTGAAAACTGAATTCAATAAAGAAACGGAAACATCAAAGAGAACACAAGTTGAAGATCGATTTGACAAGCTTGGTGTCCTGATTAGAAAACGCATGGGAAAGTCTTGCAGGTAGAACGAATTGAGCAGAAGTTAGAATATCAAGGCTGGAAGACAGAGTAGAAAATCTAGATCAAATACATAAAGTACGTGAAAAAAATTAAAAGCTCAAAAAAGAAAGGTGCATTAAAGGAGGAACAACATCAGGAGACTAAATCTGAATGAATTATAGGCATAGATAAGGGAGAATAATTTCAGTTTTGGCATTGATCAGATCCTTAACAAAATCATAGAAGAAAGCTTCTTCAAACTATGGAAAGGCACACCCATAAAAGAAGAACACAGAACGCTAACTGCACAAGGCCAGAAAAACAAAACAAACTCCCCATGGAATAGCATAGTTAAAACACTAAATATACAGAAAAAAGGGGAAAAAAGCAAGCTTAAAGAGAAAAAATACCCACAGCTTGCATATAAAATAAAACTCCTCAGAATAACAGCTGATTTCTCAACAGAAACTCTGAAAGCCAGAAGAGCCCGAAACAATGATCTCCGATTTCTAACACACCGCAACTGCCAACAGACTACTTTACCCATCAAAACTGTCATGTTGAAAGAGAAATAAAAACTTTCCATGAACCAAAGCAACAGCCTATAAAACATCATACCCTGCCCCTCAAAAGCAAGCAAGCAAGCAAACAAACAAACAAACTGCTAAACAGAACACCAACAGCAATACTTGTAACTGAAAACAGGAATAAGCANACTCAAGAAACTTTAGAAAGGAGCCGGGCGTGGTGGCGCACGCCTTTAATCCCAGCACTCGGGAGGCAGAGGCAGGTGGATTTCTGAGTTCGAGGCCAGCCTTGTCTACAGAGTGAGTTCCAGGACAACCAGGGTTATGCAGAGAAACCCTGTCTCTAAAAAAAAAAAAAAAAAAAAAAAAAAAAAAAAAAAAAAAAAAAAAAAAAAAAAAAAAAAAAAAAAAAAAAAAAAAAAAAAACAAAAAAAAAAAAAAAAAAACCAAAACAAACAAACAAACAAAAAACTTTAGAAAGAAAACAAATGAAGCTATCATTAATGAAATACAAAACACAACTAACAAAACAAGCCAACAAACCAACAAAAAGAATGACTACAATCTACACACAGCTTTCAATAATAACTATAAATATTAGTGGCCTCAACTATCTAATTAAAAGACACTGGCTAGCAGAATGGACTAAGAAACAAAGTTGATCTATCTGTTGTCTAAAAGAAACTCATCTTAACTTTGAAGATAGGCACAACCTTAAATTAAAAGGATGGACAAAGGATATTCTAATGACCATTCTAATAACTGACAAAATAGACTAAATCCAAATAGATAAAAGAGAGCACCTCATTCTAATCAAGGGATCAAGACAATATTATAATAATAAACATATATGCACAAAACTCTGGTCTTTCCAACTTTACTAAACAAGGATTGTAATGAAATTAAAACATAGATTATCACAAGCCCAATAACAATAGGTGATTCCAATACCCCATTTTCTCCAATAAATAGATCACCTGGAAAAAAACCCCAGAAACTCCAGGATTAAGTGACATTATATCAAATGGGTCTAACAGATATCAGCAGAATATTCCACCCAAATGCCAAAATATATACATTGTACTTAGCAGCATGTAGAAACTTTTCTAAAATAGATGACATGCTGAGACACAAAAGAAACCTTAACAAACACACAAACACTGAAATAATTCCATGTATCCAACCTGACCATTAGGCAATAATACTTAACATTGACAGGAAACAAAACTCTGGTAAGTGTATAAACCCCTGGAGATTAAATAATTCACTTCTCAATGAAGAATGGGTCAGAGAAGAAATAAAAAAAATGTTGCTAAACAAATGTTTTTAAATGTACTAAGTGAAAAGAAACATAACACAACTAAACTTTTGAGAGACATTAAAAGCAGCTTTAAGGCCTAGGGGTTTGTTTGTTTGTTTGTTTGTTTGTTTGTTTGAGACAGGGTTTCTGTATAGCCCTGGCTGTCCTGCAACTCACTTTGTAGACCAGGCTGGCCTCAAACTCAGAAACCTGCCTGCCTCTGCCTCCCAAGGGCTGGGATTAAAGGCATGTGCCACAGTTCTTGCAAACTTTATATGCCCCAGTACAGGGGAACGCCAGGGCCAAGGAGTGGGAGTGGGTGGGTAAGGGAGCAGGGCGGGGGGTGGTGGTGGTAATAGGGAACTTTAGGGATAGCATTTGAAAATGTAAATAAGGAAAATATCTAATAATTAAAAAAATCATTATATACCCTAGTCCTGGTAGCTTTAAACTGTGATTTGTATTATACTTCAGTAAAAAATACTAATTTTTTTGCAAAAAAGAAAAAAAGCAGTTTTAAGAGGGAAGTTTATAGCCTTAAGTACCCGCATTGAAAGCCAGAAAGAGTGCAAATAATGACTCAATGATATAACTCAAGAATTTGGAAAAACAAGAAAAAAAACCCATCTCAATATCCAGCAAAAAACAAACAAACAAACAAACAAACAGCAACTAAACAAAGAAACAAAAAAATCAAAACAGAACAAAAAAAAATCAAAGCATAAATTAATGAAATAGAAACAAAGAAAACAATACAAATTATCAAGAAATTGAAGAGCTGGTTCTTTGAGAATATAAACATCGATCTAACCAAAATAAAGACATAACTCAAATGAACAAAATTAGAATTTTACAGGGAAACATTACAGTAAACACAAAAGAAATTCAGAATATTATTGGGGAATACTTTAAAAATCTGCACTCCAATAAGTGGGAAATTTTAAAAGAAATAGACAAATATCTTGGCTCATCCAAACTACCAAAGTTAAATCAAGAACAGATTGACCACCTAAACAGACTCATAATAAAAGAAGAGATTGAAACATTAAAAAAAAAATCCCAGGCTCAAATGGATTCACAATAGAATTCTACCAGACTTTCAAGCGACTGCAGTCAATACTTCTTCAATTATTCAAAAAGATAAAAATATAAGGCGAACTTTCAAATTCATTGTTACTTAGCTCAAACCAGGTAAAGACAGACAGACAGACAGACAGGCAGACATGCACACATATATACGCACACACACACACACCAAATACAGGTACACATCAAGAAGGTGATGTACCCTGATTAAGTAGCTTTATACAAGAAAAGAAGGGATGGCTCAATACACATAAGTCAATACATATGCTGAATCACATTAATAGGATTAAAGACAAAAATCACATAATTATCTCAGTAGATGTAGAAAAAGACATTGGCAAAATCCAACATGCTTTTATGAAAAAGTTCTAGAGAGGGTGAGACCAGAGGGAATATACCCAGCATAATAAAGGTCATATATGACAAACCCACAGCCAGCACTATCCTAAATGGAGAGACACTCAAAGCAATCTCATTAAAGGCAGGAATATGACAGACCTGTCCATTATGCCTACTTTTCAAAATTATTCTGGAAGCAGTCGCTAGAGCAATAAGGCAAGAGAAGAAAATTAAAGGGATACAAATAGGGAAAGAAAAATAAAATTATTCATATTTGCTAATGTTATGATATTATATGGGAGGGATCCCAAAAGTTCCACCAGAAATCTTCTAGAAACAACCACTGATTTCAGCCATGTGACAGGACACAAATCAACTTACAAAAACGAATAGCCTTTCTATCACCACCAACAAACACATGGAGACATAGATCATGGACATTCTCACATCTACAATAACACCAAAGACAATAAAATATCTAGGAACAAACCTAAGCAAGAATGTGAAAAACCTCTACAGTGAAAACTTCGACCTCCGAAGGGATGGAGAACGAGATTAGAAAACGGGAAGACACTTTGTGTTCCTGAATCAGTACAATTAATACTGTGAAAATGACCATCCTACCAATAAAAAATTACACAGCAATTAAATCTCAACCAAAATACAGCATTCTTCGTATAAATATTTTTTAAAAATCATAAAATTTATACGGAACCAGAAAATATTCCAGATCGACAAAGCAAATGCTGGTGAGGTTACAAAGAAAGGGGACCCTTGTTCCTTGTTGGTGATGATGCAAAGTTGGGCAGCCACTCTGGAAACCAATGCAGAGAATCCTGAAAAACTAAAGATCTATCCTATGATCCAGCTGTGCACTTTTTGGTGTATGTACAAAGGACTTCACATACTACTGCACACATATTTGCTCAGCAATGTTTATAGCTGCTGCATTCACAGTATCCAGGAAATGGAAACAACCTATACGCCCTTCAACATATGAGTGGCTAATAGAAATGTTGCACATACACACAATGGAGTGCCGGTCAGCTGTGAAGAAACTGCAGCTATGATATTTGCAGGTGAATAGATGGATCTAGGAAAGATAGTGAGTGAGGTAACCCACACCTCAGTATTCTCTCCCTCATCGGAGTTCTAGCTCTAAATCTTCTTACGTGAGTGAGTATATAACCTGGAGTAACAGCAGAAGCCAGAAAAGTATAAAGGGACTATGGGGAGGGGGGCAGTGGTGGTTTGATTGAGGAATAGCAGGATGCAGGTGATATGAAGAAAAAGTGGGGAGTGGGTGGGCTTCAAGTGGGCAGTAAGGAAGGTCAACACAGAAGGAGGGAGGACAAATAACACACACAAATGTTGGATAAAGCATCAAGAAATCGTATTATTTTATATTTACCTAAAATTATCCACAATACATATGTGTATGTACACACACACACACATACACAGAGAGAGAGAGAGAGAGAGAGAGAGAGAGAGACAGAGACAGAGACAGAGACAGAGACAGAGAGACAGAGAGGGAGAAGGAGGAAGAGAGGGAGGGGGAGGGAGGGAGAGGGGGGGAAGAGAGAGAAGTGCTTAAACTAAGTTATGCTACTTCTGACAATGCTCCCCACAAGAACCATAAACTAACAAAACCCCAGTCCCAGGCAGGAGAAATCTTCTTTCCAGTAAGGCTGATTAGGGGAGTCCAGGTGATTCCCCAAATGATATCTGCTATTTCTGTTGCTCTTGGTGTTCCCTCTGAGAAGTTGCTGGAGACACCACACACTTAGGACATAGGATTCAGATGATTCGAGCTGGATATGACCTGAGAGTCTCCTTCCTGTGTTCTAGTTTCTATAGTACCAGAAAGTACTATGTAAGTAGCCAAGGGACAGAAGCAAATAATTGTCCTCAGTGGACTCAAGGCCTACTCAGCAGGAGGACAATAGTGCCTGGCATTGGAAACCAAGCCATCAAGAGAGGGGTTAGAGGAAGGGGCATGGGAGGGTCTGGGCACAGGAAAGGAAAGAGCAAAGTGCTTTTAATTAAAAGTCAAAAGAGACTTCATAGAGTTTTTGAAGGAAAAAAAATAACAGAATTATACTCCAGCCATGACATTACTTTTTGTCTCTTACTCTCAAAAAAAAAGTACTATTGCTTATTTTAGATTATTTCTAAAAGGGAATTCGCTTAGCCCTTGTATATATGCTTGCCAATACACGGTGTCTTAGTTTGGTTTCTACTGCTGTGAGAAAGACCATATCCAAAACCAACCTGGAGAAGAAAAGGCTTATCCCAGCTTACGGCTTGTGGTCCATCGCTGGGGAAGTGAGACCAGGAGTCTGAAGCGGGAGCTGAAGCAGAGGCCATGGAAGGACATTGCTTACTGGCCTGCTTCTCACGGCTTGCTCAGTTTGTTTTCTTAGACATCCCAGGATCGCCTGCCCAGGGGTGGCACTACTCACAGTTGGCTGGGCCCTCTTACCTCAGTTATCCACCATCCACCATCAATCAATCAATCAATCAATCAATCATCAATCAATCATCAATCAATCAATCATCAATCAAGAGAATGACTTACAGGTGTACCCATGATCTTACCTTTCAATCTGCGGGGTTCAAGTTCTAAATTCGAGGTTATCTCTTTTCAGGTGACTCTTGCTTGTGTCAAGCCGACATGAAACTAGACAGTGTACAGAGTGGTATCCATTTTGTTTGACTGGTTATTTTTAGAGCAGTACGTCAGACGTTAAACTGCGTCTAACAGGGCTGGGACTGATGATCTACCAGTCCTCCTCTGTCCAGCTCTCAGTCTTTCTCCAAGGGTGTGTCAGGATCTTATAAACTATTTCACTCTAATGTTTGACATCACCTGAACCAAAATCTAGAAATCACATTTTAAAAGATATGTAACAATTAACTGTGCAGTCCAGAAACAAAAGCAGTTGGTTCTTTCCAGCAGCACTCCGACCACTAGAATCTTAGGATAGAGTCCACTTCATGGTCCTGGGCCTACAATTTACTTTTGAAATGTATATGAAAGTTAAATAAAAAACTTTGTGATCAAAACTTCATAAGAAATACCAGTAGGGACCTTTGCTGTCTTTTTCTCATCTAAAGCAAAGATGTATTTTATAGCTTTGTCCCCCGAGAACACTCAGAAGCAATGGCAGACTGTTCAGAATTAGCAGACTTGGACCCCAGTCTGTGGATTCTTAGTACACATTTTTCAGTAACAATTGGAGATGCTTGCAGAAGTGGCTGATTTCAGCTTTGCAGAAAAAAAAGTAAAAGGTATGTTTTTTTTTCAGTTTGAAAGGCTTCCTATATATTTGCATATATACACATACACATTTATACATATATATATATAGTGGAGGGAGATGTGGGCACAAGAGCCACATATTAATTTTGTATTTCATATATAATCAAATGATTGTTTCTTTATATAATTCTGGTTACTATAAGTGGAAGAATTGAAAGAAAGAGCAAACAAACAATAAACCCGCATTCTTATAAACCATAAGGAAATAATGGACTTTTGTCCCATTAGGCAATGAAAATCCCTGCCTGCCAAATGATGACTGCTGCGAGAAGAATTAGCCTCTCCCAGGGTTGAGCGCCCTATGGGTTGTCCAATGGAGAGTGGTCTGAAGCCGTATACACACAAAACGGACTCAACACGTTGTATTTATATAAAAACTTTGTGCATACACACATACACATACTATATTATTATTGTTTTACATGTCTGTATATGTGTGTGTGAAACAATAGTAACTCAAAAGAAGCTATCAACTTGAAAATGAGGGAGAGAGCATGGGATAGGTTCAAGAGAGGGTAGCTGGGAGGGACTGCAGGGTGGAAAGAGAGGATGGGAAGTGATCTAATTCTATTTCAATTAAAAACATATTTCAAAAAGAAAAGAAAAGGAAGTGTCTGCTAAAGCTCTCATGTGAGAATCTGGTGGATTTACTCTGAAGGACAGATAAGAGCGACAACACATGCCTGGTTTGCTTTTCTGTCGTTGTAATAGAAAGAGGACTAAAGCAGGCAGAGGAGGAAAGGCTTTACCTTATTTTATAGGTTAGAGAGCAGTCTGTCCTTGAGAGAAGTCAGGGTGGGGCAGGCACTTTGAAGGAGGCTTGCTACCAGGCTCCTGAAGTTGTCTTTCTTTACACAGTTTGGGGATGGCGCCATACACAGTGGGTCCTTCCACAATTAATAGCCATGAGCATGCCCCTACAGGTCAATATGCCCAGAGGCTAATCTGATGGAGCCAATTCCTTTATTGAGGTTCTCTCTCCCCAGATGTTTTAAGTCAAAATGCAACAATAAGGGATCACAGCATCCCAAAACATTGTCAACTGTAACACCAATTTAAAAGGACATAGAGAGTTTGCTGAAGGGACCCTGATATAACTGTCTCCTATGAGGCTATGCCATAGCCTGGCAAATACAGAAGTAGATGGTCACAGTCATCTATATGATGGAACACAGGGCCCCCATTGGAGAAGCTAGAGAAAGTACCCTAGGAGCTGAAGGGGTCTGCAACCCCATAAGAGGAACAACAATATGAACTAACCAGAACCCCCAGAGCTCGTGTCTCTAGCTGCATATGTAGCAGAAGATGGCCTAGTCGGCCATCATTGGGAAGAGAGGCCCCTTGGTATTGCAAACTTTATATGCCCCAGTACTGGGGAACGCCAGGGCCAAGAAATGGGTGTGGGTGGGTAGGGAAGCAGGGTGGGGGGAGGGTAGAGGGAACTTTTGGGATAGCATTTGAAATGTAAATTAAGAAAATATAAAAAAATAAAAAATAAAAGGACATTAGACAATCATTTTCCCCTGATATGTTGCAATAAGGTGTCTATATGAAGTATCCTTTTCAAAGGACCTGAACATATAAATGAATAATACTCCTGATTTATCCTCTGCCTATAGGAAAGCAGGAGGTGGGTAGAATAACGTGTTGATACCAACACAGACATGCCAAATCTGGCAAGTACAGAGCTTTACAGGAAAATCCATCTGAGTTTTCTAATTAGTAAGTGACAAGAAAAAAATGTGTAACAGCTGCAAGAAGAGGCAAGTGCATTAGTTACCTGTCTATCTGTGATAAAGTAGCTGGCAAGCTTAGGTAGAAAGCCTTTACTTTGGATCCCAACTTGAAGATGCCACCCATCATGGTGGCGAAGCGAAAGAGGACGAACCTGAAGAAGCTGGTCACTTTGTGTCGGCAACTAGGAAGGGGACACCAAGGAATGCTGTGTTCAGCTAACTTTTCCTTTTTTTCCAGCTCAAGAACCAAGTCCTGGAAAAGGTGGAAACTGCTTTTTACAGTGACAGTCCCCACCTCTCTTAGCCTAAACAAGATAATCCCTCACAGGCGCGCCCAGAGGTTAAATAAATCTCATGAGTCTCCGAGATTCCAGTTTACAGTCAACAATCAACACCAACCATCACAGTGCGACTTAAAGGAAAGACAGACCGAATGCAATGGGTCATCCTTATTTGGATCCTAACTTGGATAGAGGTTCACTCTACACAAGCTTTCTAAAAATAACCGGAGAAATTGTCACACTGTCTAAGACATTTTTGTGACATGAAGGAATTACTGATAAGTTTGTTAAATAGAATAAAGATACAAAGTGTTTATTAAATGTCCTTACCTATTGGATATTAGAAGTGGAAGCAGTTTCCGATTAAAGATAGTATCTGGGATTTATTTTAAACCGTCCCATTGCATAATGAGAGTAAGTTTGTATGGAGAATACATATCTCTCACTATCCCAACTGGAATGCTTCAGGGTCACGTGAAGACAATTATAATGATTCAGGCATAAACAGGCATCTGCAGGCCCTGGTCATGTGTGCACCTACTTAGGGCTGTGGAATGCAGGACTCTGGTCTGGACATGCACTATTTTCTTTCTCGTGGGATACTCCAAGAGACAGCACTCCCATAGTACTCCATCATCCACAAGGTGTCCACCTGCAGCCAGATGGCACGGAACCAGAGGAGATTCTGGCTGTGGTTTGTAGCCCTCCAAGTTTGCCTTCCTTCTCCCCAGTGCTTAGCTGAGACAGGAGCCCCCGTGTCTCAGTGAGGAAGCCCTTTGAGAAGGACTGTTTTCTGTTCTCAGCATAGCAAACATCTTCCTTTGGCTACTGGGCTTTCGTTAAGGGACACGTGTGGCTGCTGCGGATGACTGCTTCTTGAAGCTATTGAAGGGCAGGAAGTTCGGAACAACAGCCGAATGCCTCCAAGGTTGCTCTCTCTATGAAATAGACTTCTCCACTGAAGCCGCCCAGCGCTCTCTCATTCAGCCACTTGGCGTATACCCACAAATATTCACAGAGCTTTTATTGCATGGTGAGTGCAAAGAATAGGTTGTAGAGTATGCTCTGAGACATGGTCCTTGTTCCCAAAAGGCTCCTAGTCGAATGGGGCTTGGGGACAGATGTACAGCTCCTTTCTGCCAGGAGGACAGGCTTACTTACACCTGCATCTCATTACCTAAAGATCACTGATGTGAAAGGCTAAGCTAGAAGTTAACTCCTCTTCCCGAGCATGATCAACACTGTGTGAGCATCTATGAAGGACTTCAGGTTAGATAATTTGGGGCAGATCCTGAATAGGAAAAGCCTTGGGATGGAAATGAAGGTGGTCATTCCAAGCAGAGAACTGTACTGCTCAAGAGAAGGAGGCAGAGAAGAGCTCCCAAAAGAGAGGAGGAGGTCAGCTCTGCCCAGGGGGAGTCTAGACTTCCAGCTTTCAGGGAGACTCAATAAATGATTGCTTTATAGGCTGATTATCTTGTGGACACAAGCACACAAGCTCGTTTCACTGAGTCAGAGGCTTAACTTGTATCTCTACTGAAATTTACATCCATCTCCCGTGTGTTACAGCTTGAGAAAACAGCACAAATGAGCTTGACATGCACAGGCAGAGCCAGTCGTCCCACAAATTTGGCTATTTGGTTCAACTGTCTTCAAGGCAATTATTGACAGCAAGGAGATCAACACATCTTATCAGGAAATGGATTCTTACAGGAAACGGGGCATTTTACCAGTAGGAGTCATCTAAGATCACCAGAGGACTCCATAACTAGCTCTTAGTTTTTGTAACATTGCTTGAAACAGAGATGTGCGGCATCATTAGTCGACTATTATTGTTGGTTAGAGACAAGTCGGCTATAGGAAAGACAAGCTGGGTGATAGACACACAGAAATACCAGCAGAGAATGCATGTGTGTCCAAAAACACGGAAAACCTTTGAAGGGAGAGAGGCAGACTGAAACAACAGGAAATACAAGCGAGCTTGCAAAGTATCAATACAACCTCCCCAACTGCTGTGATGGAGGACAGGTAAGGAAATTATGAGAAAACTACAAAGCTATAGTGTGTGTGTGTGTGTGTGTGTGTGTGTGTGTGTGTGTGTGTGTGTGTTAATACAGTAACTTGAGGAGAAGGGAGAGGAAATGCTGGAGTGAGGAAATGCTGGAGTATTTGACATAGTATTTGCTGAGAAATTCCTAAAATCAATGATATGCTTCAAGCTACCAATCCAAGAAAGGCAGAAACACTAAAAAGGACAAATTCGTTCTTTAAACTACCAATCCAAAAAACTCAGAGACACTAAATAGGACAAACTTAAAAAAAAAATACTATACCTGTTTGCACATTAGAAAACCAGAGACAAAACTGAAGTCAAAAGGAAAAAAAATTTACAGAGGAACAAGAGAGTGAGTAACCACCAGACTTCTCTTCAGAAACCATGTCCTCAGGAGTGTGGCATGAACAAAGTGTTGAAGAAAAATAAAACCCAAACAAAATGCCCCCATCCACCTGGAAACTCCCCCATCTGCCTGGAAATGCCGGTATGCCTGGAATGGTGCCATGTGCTGAAAAGTGAAGGAGAAAGAAAAAGTTGGGTTTTGGATAATATAAATAAATACATAAATTTGTTTTCAGTGTATCTGCCTTGCATGAATTACTAAAAGAAGTCTTTCATTGATAAGAGAAACATATGGTATCTCCATAAATGAAGTAAAAATGTTAGTAAAGGGGGAAAATGAACTATTAAAGTGTGATTTTCTTCTTCCTTGTTCTGGTTGAAGGCTGCTTAGGACTGTCACGCTATGCGCTGGCAGCACTGAGGGGATGCTTACTGCCTGAGGACAAGCAGCGGCCAGCCGTACTGAGGTTGTAGATGGAGGCACAGGAGCGCCACAGTGACAGTGAGAGTGGGTTTCCGTTGGTTGTTAGTTCAACCGACACATAGTTCCATGAAATAAAAATATAGAATTGATACTCTTTTAAAAAAATAAAAAAAAAGAAATCAGATGCTTATAGAAATGCTAGACGTTGACTGGAGAGCTGAAAAGAAGTGAGAGACAGAAAAGAAACCACAGTAAAGAGAGCAGAGGGGCTACGCCAAACACAAGCGCTGTCGGAGTCTGAGTGCATCAGCACCAGAGATCTAAGAGTGCCACCCTACTCCACCCCACCTCACCCTATCCCAAACCACCCCATCCCACCCCATCCCAAACCACCCCAACCCACCCCGCCCCACCCCATCCCACTCACCCCAAGGTGGCAACCCCAGAATCCTAAAGTTTTCTACAGAATCCCTGTGTTTTCTACAGAAGCCCACTTCAATGGAAACATAGCTTAGGAACAAAACCTAGATATGGAGAAAGAAACATCATGCTAGCCTAGGACACAGGACTCAACACTTAAGAGTACTTGCTGCTCTTGCAAAGGACCAACGGACCTAAGTTGGGTTCCTAGCAGCCATGTAATACAAGTTGCAACTGCCTGTAACTCCAGCACCAGGAAATCCAATACCCTGTCCTGGCCTCCATGGTTATCTGTACTCATGTTATGTATACTCAGAAACACACACACACACACACACACACACACACACACACACACACACACAAATTTGAAAATGAAAAGTAGAACAGCTTTATGAACTTCATGCCATGCAAACTTTAGAATTAAGAAAGTTATCTAGGATAGAAAGAAGACTATATAAGGATAAATGGCCAAGTGTCTGAGAAGACACAGTATACAATCTAAACACCATACGACAAAATATTGAAATGAAGAAGACCTAGAAGAAGACAAGAAGAAATGGATGGAGTCAGCACTATAAATGGAACTCTGATATCCTTCTGTCGGTATAGACAGATCCAGCAGGCAGGAAGTCAGCACGACACAGAGTGGAACAGCCATCTGTCAACAGGACCTCATTGAGGTTTATGAAGCATCTTATCCAACAACTACAGAATACACAGTCTTCTCAAGCTCTCACGGAACAGTCAGCAAGAGAGGCCACATTCCGGACCACAAAACATGTTGAACAAATTTAAAAGTATATAATTCATACCAAATATGATTTCAGACCACAATAGAATTAACTAGAAATCAATAACAGAAAGATAGCTGGAAATTTCTCAAATATTTGGAGATTAAATATGTTTCTTACTAAAATCTGAAAATCTCGAATGAAATAAAAATATTTTGAACTAAGTGGAAATAATGACAGCTTTTTTATATAATTTGTGAAATACTACACAAGGAGTGCTTAAGGAAAATTTTATGGCTCTGGGTGAATGTAATAAAAAGGCAAATATACAAACAAAGTATGTAAGAAGAGGAGCACAAACCTAAAACAAGCAGAAGAAAGTACCAAACAACAACAACCGAACTAGAACAAAAATGAAAGAAATTTAAAACAAAAACAACATAGAGAAAAATGCACAAAGCCAAAAGCTGACACTGAAACGATTAATAAAACTTCTGGCCAGGTTAACCATGAAAAATACTGCTACATAGAAAGAAGCCAGAGAGACAGAGGAGGGACAATTGCTGCTGATCCCATGTGTATAGGAAGCTGAGTGAAGCACCACACATCTGTAATCCAGCACCCTGGAGAACTGTTCAAGCCTGGGAGGTTGGTGGTGATCATAATAAAGCAATATTTGAACAACTCTAACCTCATAAATTTGATAACTTAGATGAAACAGACCAATTCTTTGAAGGAATACAGAAGATAAGCATCAAGGAAATGAGTGGTTATTTACCGGGGTTGGGGAAGGACATCAGCACATGTTGAGAACTCTAAGATGCAGATACTGATACGATCCAAACAATTTTAGCTCTCAATTAAAGAAATCGTTATTATTTGCAAAAACACTTAGCCACTTGCTAAGGGAGAACAAAAGACCGAGAAGAGGAAGTAAAGCCAGGGCAGCTCACTGCTTTTTAGTAGAATATAATCAATATAAAACCACCTATACAAGGGAAAAAGTTAGACTGCTTCAGACTGTATGATGAGATAAAATCAACATTATGATAAAATATGTTAGAAAATTCTAGATAACAATGTTTTCTTTTTGTTTTCAGTGACACTTGGAGAGAAATATGTAACTGGGTAAATATTTCTCAATGTTTTGATTAATTGCTTAGTCTTAACACAGAGGGAAGCTTCAGGAAGCAAACGAAACATAGCCCTGTTCTCTCTATTCACTCAGGAATAAATACACACACATATGTACACACACACATTTTATGAAAATGTATGTATGCATACATGTATGTATATACATATGTGTACTTACATCTAACTATTATCTATCTATCTATCTATCTATCTATCTATCTATCTATCTATCTATCATCTATCTGGGAACAAAGAGGCTAAGTAGGAAAGACTGTGGCTATACCTAATGAAGACACATGCCTAACACATCAAAATTCCGTACCTCATGAAGGAAAACTCAGATTCAGGATTAATCATATTGTTGAAACAACTTGTGCACAGTAAGCTATTTCAAGGAATGGTGAAAACTGTCCTTAAATCCAAGTTCTTCAAAACTTTGTCTCCACCAAAAGCTATCCTTGCAAAGAAGCAAATGAATCCTAAACTTGTTGTGTTAACTACTTTCTGTACAGTCCACAATAAGACTGCCAAATTCACTTCTGCAGTAAAAAGTGTGCCCAAAGCAGGAGGAACAGCTCAAAAGAAGAAGATCAGATAGCCTCCATAAATGAAGCAGATCAGATAGTCTCCATAAATGAAGCAGATCAGATAGCCTCCATTGCTGTCCACCATGATGGCCTGAGGCAAGAAGGAGGAGTCTGGTTTCAGAGTCAGAGTCATATAATCTCAAACACTAATGCCATCATGTATTGTTAGATTATGTTTAAAATGTGCTCCACAGGCTTGCACATGAGAACATCCAGTCCCCAGCAGGTGGCGCTGTATCAGAAGATGTTGGACCTTTGGGAAACAGGGCTGAGCTAGCAGAAGTGAGTTACTGTGAGTGACTATAAACTCTCCTCCAGCTCTGGCTAGGTTCTCAGCTCCTTAAACTGTCAAAAATAGGAAGAAGCCACATTGCAAGCTCCTGTCCTCATGTGTTGAGCCTTCCCCACCATGATTGACAGGTCTATCTGAACCATGGCCTCAAATATTACTCTTTTCTCTGTCGGGTATTCTGTTATAGAAGAAAGGAAAATAATTATTACATGCATGAACTTTGAGACCTTTACCAGCTCCCTAAACTGAACTGAGGCTGGGATAGTATTAAGAATAATCAATCCTAAGAGCCCTTATAGTGATCATTTATAAAATTTGTAAATAATCTGACACCAGCTACAATGTTGAACTTACTATTAACTGAAGTTTCCATGTTTACTGGTAAAAGTTAACCCACCTTGGAACATTAAGCAGATTTTAATCAATATTGAGAAACTTTTTTGAATGCCTGAGTCATTACTAATAGTATAATATAAAGAGAGAAATTGTCAGATGCCATTATGACGTTCAGGTGGCTAGTGCATCTTATTGCAGCTGAAGAGTGTGCTTGGCCATGTTGCAGACTGAATCAGGAAGCTTCAAAAGTCACTGGGAAGTAGAATATGAAATGTAAAGGACATACTGAGATTTGTTTCATATATTTTAAGCACTATCTGGGGATGATGAATTCATAATTTTTAAAGAAGGATGGAGAGAAGTTGTCACATTTTAGAAATTAGAAAAGGACTTGGAATGGTGTTGTGGTTTGAACATGCTTGTCCAATGGAGAGTGGCACTGTTAGAAGGTGTGACCTTGTTGGAGTAGGTTTGTCACTGTGGGAGTTGGCTTTAAGACCCTCATGCTAGCTGCCTGAGGGGCCAGTCTTCTCCTAGCAGCCTTCAGATGAAGATGTAGAACTTTAGTTCTGCCTGCACCATGCCTGCCTGGATGCTGCCATGTTCATGCCTTGATGGTAATGGACTGAACCTCTGAACCTGTAAGCCAGTCCCAATTAAATGTTGTCCTTATAAGAGTTGCCTTGGTGATGGTGTTTATTCACAGCAGTAAAAGCCTAACTAAGACACATGGGTACAACAAAACACATCCTGATAACTGGTTCCATACCATGCTGAAACTGATGATAATTGGGTGCCATGAATTCTCCACTCTGCAATGTTTTCAAAGAGAACTCAGATGGAGAACATTGAAAGAGATTCCTACACTATAGCTAATTGGATTGAAATTATTGGAGGGTTATTTTAGATGTTTTAAAAATAAATTTATTTGTCCTTGATCAGCATTTCTTCTATTTCTTCCACAGTATCCCACATTTCCAATCCCATTATGCCTTATCTATGAGATTTAGCTGGATGACTCTGCCATGCCATTTGATACAAAAGAGATTGAGACTTGCTCACCAGAATGCTGCCTCTTTCTGCTGAACTGATTGGTCTGTATCTGTACATATTGGCTAACATGTTCTAATGTTTATGTTTGAGTCACTAGGGAGGTGAGATTCTTGCTTATTAAAGAGTTGGCTAGCACATAATCTCTTCAGGGGCCAAGTTGCTACCTGACAGAAGAACATACTGAGAATGCAAACAGCATGCACAAAAGAAAGCTACAGAGAGAGAGAGAGAGAGAGAGAGAGAGAGAGAGAGAGAGAGAGAGAGAGACAGGGAATGAGAAAGGCCTGATAACATCTTTTAAGACCTAGCCTTTCCTTAGATTAATGACACAGTAAAAACCAATATTTTGATTAAAGTAATTTGAAACAGGTTTCTGTGAAAAGCAAAGAAATGTTCCCTTGGTGGTCAAACAGATATTTCACTAAACAAAGGCCTTGTACTGCTGATTCTACACATGAAGAAGGTTCAACTAATAGTGGATTGATAATGTCAGAAAAATTTTTGACAATTACAAACATTATCATTCTTCTCTTGTAATTTTTCTAGAAAATACAATATAATAATGATTTGCTTAGCATTTATATAGCAATTACACTATGTACTGTAAATCATCCAGAGATGATTTAAAGTATGTAGGAAGTTATGTACATATGCATATACTATGTCATTTTGTGTAGAGACTTTAGCATTTGGGGATTTGGGTATCTAGTACTGGATACCTAGAACAAATACATCATGCATAGCAAAGAGCAGCTGCTTATGAGCAAACCTCCCACTTTAAAGAACGTGGGTGCTACCTATCAATATCATAGGACTAGATGATGCATGCATTAAAAAAGATGCCCGAAAGACCTGAACAGTTGTTACATCTGATCGGTATGTTCTCCTTCAAGTCTCGAAGGACAAATAGACCCAGATAAAGAGCAGTAGTTATAATATCAGCCAAAGATGACTGTTTACAATGTTCAAGTAAAACAAACAGTGCTTAGAGGTGATATATGGTCTAGGGCTAATGTCAGAGAGGTTTCTCCTATATGTGGTGGTGAAGAGATCTCCATCTCTGTTAACCTTCATAGCAAGATTAATTTAGCAAGTGAAGCTAGTCGTTCTTTATGGTACCCATTAGGCTTGAAGCATGGGGAGTTATACAATGCCTAGGGCAATCTATAAACATCAAATTACTCGTATAACTCAACGGTCAAGTGGAACTTTCAGATGTTATGATAATCTGATTTCATTAAAGGGATAAGCGAACCACAGTGGAAGGATGAATGAGTTAGATGTCTCCTGTGCAACATCTGGTGAGGAGCAGACAGAGAGCTGACTTTCTTCAGCAGCTTGGATGCTCTGGCACAGGCTGTACTCGGGGGATGATGTGCCTTCTTGGATGCTGTATTTCAGGCTTCCTTTCTGGGACTTCTGCTCTTATCTTTGAAGTACAGCATCCAGTGACTTTTAACATTCAGAGTGGAAAGAAGAGTCTTCCCAACAATTGCTGGTGTTTACAAAATGGATACGTACACATAAAAGAATGAAGCTGGAGCCTTGTTCTACACCCTGTACAAAAGTTAATGCTTTGTCCTTGGACAAAGTTCTACTTAAAAGTAGACTGGAGACGGATATTAATTACTTCTAATCTTTCTGTGACCAAATACCAAACAAAACATAGCTTAGTGGATGAAGGATTTATTCTGACTCACAATTGGTGGGGGTGCATACAGTCCACCTCAGTGGTGAAGGCACAGCACCAGGCTGCCCCATGGCAGCAGTAATGTGACTCTAACTCTCTGGGCCTCCCTATATCTTGACAGATCAGGAATCAGGGTGACAAGAGGAAGTGGTGTTGGGCTATAAAATCTTAAGGGCTATTCTCCCATAACCCAACTCCTTGAGATAGGCCCAATATCCTAAATGTCCCACAACCTCATACAACAGACTCACCATCTGAGAACCAAATGTTCAAACACACAAACCCAAGGGGGGCATTTCACGTCTAACCCATAACACTCTGCCCCTCACCCTACAGGCTCATGGTCATCCTATAATTCAAAATGCATTCAGCCCAACTCTGAAAGTCCCCACAATCTGTGGTTCTAGTGCTATTCAGAAGTTCAAAATCCTAAAGGCCTTTATTAGATGCAAAGCTTTTTCTGAATTGTATGACCCGCACATAATAATTTCTTAAAAGTTACATTTCAACAAATAATGGTACAGGACAAACTCTCCCACGCCAATGGGGAGGAATAGGGATATCAATGAAAGTGAACCAAAACAAGACAAGCATCAAACCTTGCAGCTTCACCTGGTACCTAGAACTCATGGTGGTCCCGTTATCCCTGTATCATACATACAAGCACCTCTTCCTTGGGCAGGTTCTATTTGTGTAGAGGTGTAAAGGACACATGGACTGTGCCACTAGATGGGTATGAGACTGGCGAGGTGGAAGCATGTCCAAACCCTGGGATTCTCAGAGACTTGAGACCAGGAGTGGGGCATCTCCCATCCTTCCTCTAATGTCTGCTCTGGAGCATATAAACATAACTGAGGTGACCATGGGCATTCAGTCAAGGAGCACAGCATGTGGAATGCCTCTCCATGCTACCGAGGTTTCTCAATAGCCTTAGCCTTCAGCCAATGACCTTCCCTTTCTGGGTAGGCTCACACCCTTCCTCCAAATTACAGAAACCGTGGTTCACCACGAATAAAGTGTATGCATCCAAATCCACCCCCAATAAAACAATATGAACAAGCAAACATCATCTAGGAGAGCTACCTCATTAGAGATGGCCATGAGGAAGGCCTCCACCTAAAAGCTGCAACACGAAGACTCCAGAAGAAGGCTTTCTCTCTCTCCCACCCTGGAACTCTGCCCTTGCTCCTAACCTACAGGAATCCTGCATGTCCTGGACTCCACTTTCTCTTTCTGGCCTTCTGTGCAGGGGCATCCGATGGCCCAAAGTAAAATTCGGGGATTCCAGACTTTATACCTCAGACTGCCCAACCTGCCCTGAGTCTGTGTATCAGCGGCAGAGAGGCAGAATATGGGACCACAGAACTGTACTAGGCAGTTTGTCCCACACTCCTGGCATCTCTTCCATTCTGAGATTCCTCCTATCACAGATTCAACACAGTCCACTCAGGAGTTCCATGCAGGGAGTCTGACCCCACTTCCCATTACCTGGCCTCTGTGCCTTCCTGGAATTATAGGACAAACTCCAAATGCCCAGTTATTTTTCTGTCTTCATACTTGCAAACCAGTACCATATGGATGGCAATGCAAAGTTCTGTTGCCAGCTTGAGATGGAGCTTGGAGCATCTATGGTAGCTCCTTATCTACCTGACTGAATTTGGGAAAACATTTCCCTATGGGACTTGGCTCAAACAAGATGCCCTGGAGGCATTCTCTAAGCATTATCTTGTCAGATAAAAATTTTTCGAATAAGTTGATATTGTCACATCCAGACAATTGGTCTGATGATATATATATATATATATATATATATATATATATATATATATATATATGCTAAATATTGGCTCCCAAGATCTGTTTGCTCCCCTGCCATGCCGCAGATCCTCATGAGCACCAGGTAGTTCTATGTAAACTTTGCTCTCCAATTTAACTGGTCAATAAAAGGCTAGAGCCTGTGATTGGGCACTAGAGGGAGGAAGGTGGGAGTTTAGTTACAGGGCTGGGTGGTCTGGGCTGGGAGGTCGCAGATAGGCATAAGAAAGGGGAAGAAAGGACAAGAGGTAGAGGTGGAGGTGGAGGAGGCTGCCATGAGAGGAGGTGGACCCTGAGCTTGTAGCCTGGAAAACAAACAAGTAACAAGAGATGTTAGAGTTAAGAAATAAATTAGAATAGCTCCAAACCAGCCCAGTCTAAGCTTATGGCTTGTAAATTAAATATTTGTGTGTCTTTCAGATGGGCTATCTAGAATGCTTAATTCCACTCACAAGCAAAACTCAGGGAAGTAGCCAGTGCTGGAAAAGATGCAGGTTGACTTTGACCCTGCACTGGCTCACTGGTAGGAATATAAAATGCAAAGTGATGCTGCAAAACCCCGTGCTGAGTCACCAAAGATTAAAACATAGATCCTCAATGGACCAGCCAAATACAATTAGTGGGTGCAGCGCCCACACACAAGAAAGTAAGATCTCGAAGATAGATTCATGTTCCCATGTTTGCAACAGTGAAAGAGAGAAACAAAATGTGGTATGTCACACAAAGCAGTATCATTGATTTCTTTTTTAAGATTTATTTATTTCATGTATGTGAGTACACTATCACTGTCTTCAGACAAACCATAAGAGGGCATCAGATCCCATTACAGATGGTTGTGAGCCACCATGTGGTTGCTGGGAATTGAGCTCAGAACCTCTGGAAGAGCAGTCAGTGAGTGCTCTTAACCACTGAGCCATCTCTCCAGCCCATGTACCATTGATTCTTTTTTTTTCTCTTTATTAGATATTTTCTTCATTTACATTTCACATGTTATCCAGAAATTTTTCCTTACCCTCCCACGTCCCCGCCCTGCTCCCCTACCCACCCCCTCCCACGTAATGGCCCTGGCATTCCCCTGTACTGGGGCATATAGAGTCTGTATGACCAAGGGGCCTCTCCTCTCAACGATAGCCAACTAGGCCATCTTCTTCCATATATGCAGCTAGAGACATGAGCGCAGGGGGAACTAGTTAGTTCATGTTATTCTTCCACCTAGAGGGTTGAAGACCCCTTCCACTCCTTGGGTACTTTCTCTAGCTCCTACCTTGGGAGTCCTGTGTTCCAACTAATAGCTGACTGTGAGCATCCACTTCTGTGTTTACCAGNCTAGGAATTTCATATATTCATTGTTTCTAATAGCTGAGTAGTACTCCATTGTGTAAATGTACCAAATTTTTTGTATCCATTCCTCTGTTGAGGGACATCTGGGTTCTTTCCAGCTTCTGGCTATTATGAATAAGGCTGCTATGAACATAGTGGAACATGTGTCCTTATAACCAGATGGAAACTCTTCTGGATATATGACGAGTAGAGGTATTGCTGGATCTTCCGGTAGTACTATGTCCAATTTTCTGAGGTACCGCCAGACTGATTTCCAGAGTGGTTGAACAAGCTTACAGTCCCACCAACAGTGGAGGAGTGTTCCCCTTTCTCCACATCCACGCCAGCATCTGCTGTCACCTGATTTTTTGATCTTAGCCATTCTTACTGGTGTGAGGTAGAATCTCAGGGTTGTTTTGATTTGCATTTCCCTGATGATTAAGGATGTTAAACATTTTTTCAGGTGCTTCTCAACCATTGATTCTTAAAGAGGAAGAAAATGTGACACATCCCAGAACACAGGTGAGCTCTGGGAGCACTCTGCCTTGTCAAGTAAGTTAATCATCAGAAGAGAAATCCCTCATGATCCCAGTTATCTGAGTTAACCAGAATAGTAAAATTTGGAGAGTATATTGGGGAAGGGGGAGGGAAAAGTATTCACATTACAAGATAAGATACTTGAGACTGACTAGAAACATGGATATACCTACACTACTGACATGTTTTAAATGGTTATAATGAATACAGATTTTTTTTCTTTCCCAGGAGCTAACACTAGGTATAGTGACCACACTCTACCTCAAGCTTCATGCTCACGAGGAGTTAAGGTGGGGCACAACTGGGCTTTTTATTTTGTTTTTCTTTGTTTGTTTGGGGTTGTTTTGTTTTGTTTTGTTTTGATTTAAGACAGGGTTTCTCTGTGTAGCCTTGGCTGACTTAGAAGTAGCTCTGTAGATGAGCCTGGCCTTGAACTCATAGAAATCCACTTGCCTCTGCTGGTTTATTTTTAACACAGATAAAGAAAAAGAAGCTTGGCAGGTAGGCATGGGGTGAATCTAGGAGGAGCTGTGAGAGGGGAAAGAACATGATCAGAACATATTGCATGAAAAAGATGGTCTTCTCTGAGTCCTGCTTTCACAGAGCTGTCTCTGTGATCTAATTTGCATACAGTTTTCCTATAAGATAGCAATGACCCAGGAAACAAGTCTCCCAACGGCATTTTGAACACATTTCAGGGTGCTAATAGAAGTTAAAATAGAGGAAGGGCTGGGGCTGAACTGAAGTTTGTCTCAGATGGAGCGATGTTATCTCTAGGAAGGACTCACTCCTGACGAGAAGACTACTCGGTGTCTGTCACACAGATGGAACGAAGAATCCCATTTGATCGTGATACAGAAGACACTTATGATATGATTAGAGCCTCCGACCAACAGGAGCCAAGGCCATGGACTTCTGAACCATGAAGTGTAGCCGCAGAGACTGAGAAAATGTCCCCTGTAAGTGTTTACAGTCTCCCACCGTGACCGGGAAACCTCCATGGAATTCACCCATAAAATGATTAATTTCCATCAAGATCGTTTCCTAATGAAACTTCCATGATAAATTAACTGCAAAAAAATGTACATTCAGGTACTAAATGAGCTGACCTCCAGAGCACAAGGGTTAAATCTAACCCAATTAAATGTTGGCAGCTGGCTGATTTACAGGTTCAGAGACATTCTTAATACGTCCTTTTTGACTGAAATTAGACACAAGATCCAGTGGTCTCTTGGGGTGACTCAAAATTTATGACTATTAATGAGAGAATAGTTCATTTATCTAAAGGGCTTAGGCAAAAATCTTAAGAGGATGATAAACAATACATTCCTTTCATTACTACATCAAATCGCTACCAGCTAAAAATTGTTATGCAAGAACAATGCAGGGAGTTTTAATAATTAGATGTGAAACAGAGTGTAGGTTGACATTGGAAACATATTAATAGGATCTCCTGAAGTTCAGGGTGGTGTGGAGATAAACCCATCCAAAACTGGAAGCAAAGTTTATCTGGGTAACTATTTAGAAGGGGTGTCTATAGACTGCAGTGCCATGACAGAGTTAACTCAAAAGTTGATTCAAGTTTTAAATATAAAACTCAAAAACTTGATATCCTTGTTAATCAGCTTTCTGTTCCTGGGACAAGATCCCCGAGAAAATCGGTTAAAAAGAAGAGATGTCTATTGTGGCTCACATGGAGTCTTCAGTCTTGTATTTGAGCCTGTGATGGAGATACTTACCGTGGTGGGAGGTCAGGATGGAGAAGGCTACTTACCTTCTCAGGCAAGGAAGCAGAGACAGAAATGTGTGGGAAGTGGGGCTCTAGTACTGCCTTCCAGGTCATGCCCTTGGTGATCTGAATTCCCTGTTAAGGGTCTCATTAAAAGCTCCACCGCCCCCCCCCACCCCCAAAAAATTACCAAAAGCTGGTTACCAATCCTGTAATATACCTTTGAAGATATTTTCAAACCACAGTGGATATGAACCAAGATGATTTTTTTATAGAACATTGAGGGGTAGTAACTTCCAGATGTGTCCCCAAAAGCAGAACCCCCAAAGGGAGGATTTAAAAACCTATGAAATATACAGATACTTGTTCTTTTCAAGCACCCCTGTGGATAGTCACCAAACAAACTATGGGTAGACAGGAAAGACATCTCCATAAATCCTCCAAGCGGAGAACACTGACCCATNTTTTTTTATAGAACATTGAGGGGTAGTAACTTCCAGATGTGTCCCCAAAAGCAGAACCCCCAAAGGGAGGATTTAAAAACCTATGAAATATACAGATACTTGTTCTTTTCAAGCACCCCTGTGGATAGTCACCAAACAAACTATGGGTAGACAGGAAAGACATCTCCATAAATCCTCCAAGCGGAGAACACTGACCCATATCGTTGAGCTACAGTTCAATTGTATACACATGCATGGTTTCATCTCCTTGTTCCTTTCCAAAACAAACAGAAAACCTTAAGCCTTAACACTTAGACACTTTAAAATAAAGCAGACATGAAATTCATGGCTTAAAGCAAAGACAAAAAGAAAAAACCCAAAAACCCCTCAGAATCGTAGCTGAGGGAAGCAGTCAGTAAGTGTCAACATTGAGCCTTGCACCCGTGCCTGGGCCAGGAGCTTTGTGCAGCGTTATTTTATAACTTCCAAAGCTCTGTGTTAAGTCACGGTGGCAAATGGGAGCCGGGTTTATTTTATATTCTTTGCATTTCTTGGATGAAGTCTCAAAGAAAAACCATCACCCAACCAGAAGACAATACTATGCCTTGGGTAGCACCAGCAGGGAGCATCATCAGAGGATTTTTTTTGTCCAAGTTTCCAGATCATTTAACAGAACAAGGAGCACCTGAAAAAAGTGGGAAAGCCAGGACCCAGAGTCAGAATCCTGAGCCTTCGAGAAAGGGGGATCCCACATCTGAACAGCTCTCTGAGACCTTCAAGCCACCGTCTCTTGGACCATCTTCCGAGTCCAGGCCAATAACCTGATGCCTTGTCCACGGATGGGTTCAGTGCCTCTTCTGTTAAGTGCTTTTCTCTCTCCAGACCTGCATGGAGACTTCTGAGAGCCCATCCTCACAGACTGCTCTCTCTAACAATCACGTCTTCAAATCTCTCAAGAAAGTAGCTAGAGGCCATGGCTGGAGCTTGATTGCTAGGGTGCTATTTTTAGCACGCGTGAGGCCCTGGGCCGAGTCCCCAGGATGGCATAAACTGAGCATGGTGGTTCAGTGGAACTTCCAGCGCTTGGGAGGAGGGAGGAGAATCGGAATTTAAGGGTCTCCCTAATCTATTTAGGAATTTTGAGGCCAGCCTGATACATGAGAAGGGATAAGAGAGGCAAGGAAGGTGTGGGGTAGAGGGAGAGAGAATGATAGCTCAGCGTGATGGTTAATGGGTGTCATCTTGAGACACATAAGGGGAGCACCTCTCCCTGGGCACTGGGCATGGTTAAAACCCTGTTAAAAGTCTCTGTTAGTGTTAACAATAAGCCCTTTAAAGTCTATTTTGCAAACACTCTTGATTGATGTCCGTTTTCCTACAAATAAACACAGACACTGGGGATGAGGTGCTTGGACCTCCTCGTTAGCAGCTGTTGGACTTCCCCCTTGAAGCTCTGAGCAGAGAGGCCAAGAGCCAAGCTCACTAATCTCAAGCCAGCAGCAGCCATAGCGAACACTCCGTAGACCCAAGACAGCTACACAGAGGCGGCAGCTGATGCCCTGGCTTCTGATGGCACCATCCCAGCCAGTCTGCTGCAAACAGTCTAAACTAGTTTTTGTTATCAAAAACCTTGATGAACTCTAGATGACCCTGGTACCATCTCTGCCTAAACCACAGGGGGAGAAAGTCCTTCTCCGAGTGGAGGGACTAATGTCTCAGTTCTAATAGTTATTGTGATTGGTCCCAAACATAAGCCCTAGAGACCGTAATTAGTGCTAAGAGGCTGTTAGTCCAGACAAGTGGCTGATTGGTTCAAATACTGTTCTTGAGCTATGTAGCCAGTTAGGTTCACCACTGAAGTCCAGGAAAAGGCTTCTCTTGAACAGTCTTTTATCTCTTTCTCTTTTCTTTTATTGTTTTTTTCTCTCTCTTCTTTCTTCCTTTCTTTTTCTTCTTTCTCTCCTTCTACCTTCCTTCTCCTCCCTCCCTTTCTACCTTACTTCCCTCTTTCCCTCCCTCCTTCCTTCCCTCCCTCTCTTACTCCCTCCCTCTCTTACTCCCTCCCCCCCCTCTCCTATTTTCAGTAGTATGGGCTGAGTTGGTGACATGAAGCTGCAGAGACTGACAGGTGGCACTGGCAACACCCATGGTTGGACACTGGCAACAACATAGCCTGGCAGCGGTCATTAAGCAGTAGGGACTTAAGCTGTGGAAGCAGCAAGGACAGTTTGCCAGCTCAAAAAGCTGCAATGACCAGGTTGGTGCCTGACAACTCCACTCTGGGCTCTGTCGGGCATCCAGCTTTCTCAGCACTAGCCTTGACATCTGATGCCACTCCCTGGGTGGACTCCACAGCACAAATGGGTGCAGATCTGTATTTTGTCATGCCTGGGCTCATGCCTGAGTACACTGCTCTCTACTGTGCCTGATTTTCTCCTATAGACCATCACTCCTGCTCACACCTGCCACCCCAATGCAGTCCTGGCAGAAGCAGGTGCTGCTGAACAGTTCAAGAGGTACAAGAGCAAAGTTAGAAGAAGAGAGAGCTGACGGTGATAAAAGAGAAGAGAACATTAGAGGGAAGGAGTCCAGTAGGAAAAGGTGAAAGGGAATGGGGGGGTACAGTGGGAGATTAATAATAAAATGTTAATATTTGTATGAACATGTCTCAGTGAAACTTAAGCTTTGCATGCTAACAAAAAGAAATAGCAAAAAAAGCTGTGAGGGTCCAGAGGAGTGGACCTACAGGACCTAGTGACCAGAGAGATCCAGAAAGCTGTCAGGTCTTTAGGGCCAAGGTCTTCAGAGTCAAGGGCCTCAATACCAGAGGCTGGCACAGCCGTGGTAACACTTGTGGGCTTTCAGACTTGAGGGTGTGGCTAACACCAGATCCCCTTTCCTGTGACCACGGCTGGCTGCCGATAAACACTGACCAGCCTTTGAATTGCTCTAGCCAGACCACCCCTTCACTTTATCTAGATAAAACAGAAGATTCTCGGCCAGTTGACCGGGACAGGAAGCTGGGGTTCAAAGTCATCTTGGGCTACATCATGGGTTCAAGCTACGTGACTCCAGCTACATCATAAAACTGTCTCAAGATCCAAACCCAACACCATACAAAGAAATAAAAGAACAAAAAGCCCCAAACACCAAATGTTCCGTCACTTCCCTTCTTCTTAGCTGTCTTCCTTGTTCCATTGATCTTCAGTCACCATCTGGACTCCATGATCACCAGTTGACTAGAGAGAGCCTTTCTGTCCTGGGATAAGTATTGCCTTTCTTCCTACCCTTTAAAGTCACTGTAGATGTCATCAGTTGCTTCCCAATCCCCTTTCCACTCTTGTGACCCTCTAAGGCGATGGTTCTCAACCTTCCCAATGCTTTTACAGTTCCTCACGCTGTGGTGACTCCCAAGCATACACTTATTTTGGCTACCACTTCATAACTGTAATTTACTACTGTTATGAATCATAATGTAAACATCTGATACATGAAGGATATTTGATATGCCACTGTTGTGAAAGGGACATTTGACCTACAGGGTAAGGGTTGCTGCTCTCAGGGCTGAGAGGCCAGCTTTTCCAAGGCTACACTGTTCTCTGTTGGACACAGAACATGTTGCACACTTATAAAATAAACAGTAAAAATTTAGCTTAATGGAATAGTGTGATGAATTGATGAGAAGTAAATTTTAAAATCATTATTCAACAGCTCTTCCCTCATGAGATTTGAGTAGCTGGAGCTATCCCGCACCCTTGTGAGAACCTTACTGTGAGTAATGATAGTGCTCTTTAAGAATCTGAAGAATTCGGCGTAATTGTTAGATGCCCTAATATAGCCCCCTCCCCCCTGATTCAGTTTTAACAATTTTTATTTAAATCCAAGGAAATTGGAAATAACCTAAATACCCAACATTGAAGGTTAATAAACGATGGAACTTCAGTGCAATGAAATTTTATGCAACCACCAATTATTAAACTTACATAGACTCAAAATAGAGCTTAATAGACACATGCAAAACAAGGTGAGTTTAGACAAATTCACATTATGTGAATTTTGTATTAAAAGTCCATTTTATAAGTTCTTCTTGCCTATAAATCTTGAGTCAAGCGTGGATGTCAGGGTCATGTTAGGACATCAAATGGCATGGCATGTTGAGGCACAGGATATGGGCACAAAGGAAACTGAACTGGAAATGTAGACCTTGGTGGATGTAGACCGTGAGCCCTGGCACTAGGCTATAAGAAGGTTTTATTCTGGGACTCGAGGTATGCAAATCAGGTATGATAGCACAGGAAAGGACTCAAGGGCGGGGTCAAGGGGATAGAGAGAGTGTTAATGGGTATGCTCTCAAGGAGCCTGGCCTTAGCTTTATTTAACTGTGCCTTTATTTCGTGTTGGTGTCAGGGTAACACTGGCTTTGCAGAATGCCTTTTCTGTTTTATGGAAGTGTTTGTGGAAGGTTGGTGTTAGCTCTTCTCTAAAGCTTGGGTAGGATTTGGTGTTGAGTCCATGTGGCTCTGAAGGGATGTTTTATTACTGCCTTGCCCTTACTGGTTGTTATGGATCTGTTGAAGTTGTTTACGTGGTTTTGGTTTGATCATGTTAGATCATATGTACCTAGGCATTTCTCCATTTCTTTCATTTTTTTTTAAGCTTGAGGGGATACATGTTTTCAAAGAACTCCCTAGTGGTTCTCTGTATTTTATTGAAATTACTACTAACTCCTTCTTTACCCCCAACTTTATTTCTTTCTGTATTCTCTCTTTTGGTTCTGGTTTGGCCAGGGGCTCACCAATCTTGTTAGTTTCAAATAACCGATGTGTTGGTTGATTCTATGCACTCTTTATTTAGACTTTCTTTTATTAATTTCTTCCCATAGCTTTATTATTTCCTGTCTACTGTTGCCTTCCAGTCACTCTTGTTTCTCCAGGTCCTAGAGGTGGACTGTTAGGCCATTTATTTGAGTTTTTCTGATTGTTAGTTTGTTGGGTTTTTGAGACAGAGTTTCTCTGTGTAGCTCTGACTGTCCTAAAACTTACTCTAAACAAGACTGTCCTTGAACTCAGAGATTCATATAATGTAAGCACTTGTAGCTATACATTTCCCTTCTAGGACTGCCTCAGCTGGATCGAACAGTTCTGGGAAGTTAGGCCTCCATTTTTATTTGATTTTAGGAATTTTTATTTTCCACAATTTTTAAAAAAGATTTACTTATTTAATTTCTCCTTCCTTCCTTCCTTCCTTCCTTCCTTCCTTCCTTCCTTCCTTCCTTCCTTCCTTCCTTCCTTCCTCTCTCCCTCTCTCTCTCTTTCTCTCTTTCTTTCTTTCTTTCTTTCTTTCTTTCTTTCTTTCTTTCTTTCTTTCTTTCTTTCTTCCTCTTTTTTACTTTTTATCTTTATCTCATACAGTACACTGTAGCTGTCTTCAGACACACCAGAAGAGGGCACTGGATCCCCTTACAGTTGGTTGTGAGCCACCATGTGGTTGTTGGAAATTGAAACTCGGGACCTCTGGAAGAGCAGCCAGGGCTCTTAGTCACTGAGCCATCTCTCCAGCCCTTCCATGATATTTTTAGTGACTCATTGGTCCTTTAAGAGTGTCATGTTCAATCACTGTGCTAGTATAGTTTCTGTGGTCTTCCTTGCAATTGATTTCTAGTTTTATACTATTATTATCTGATAAAACACAATGCATTATATTGATTCTTTTGTACTTGATAAGACATAACTTGTGGCATAGAATGTAGTCTATGCCACAGCATCCAACGGATGATGAAAAGAATATGTATCCTGTTTCTTTTGGGTGGAATGTTTGTATATAGCCACACAGTCTATCGTATAGTCTACACTGACATTGACAAATTTGGATTTTATGACCTTTCTAGGAATGAGAGTGAGGTGCTGAAATTGTTACATCACCAAATTTCTATCCGTTGTTTTGAGAAATTGGAAGCTCCAATGCTCAGGGCTTACACACGTGCAGTTGTATATCTTCCTGATGAGTTGTTCCCTTTACAAATATGAAGTTGAGAGGGGAGTAGCAGGATATAGGAGACTTGAAGAGTGAAATGGGAAAAATGGGGTAAGGCTTTAATTGGGGAGGGGGGGAATAGAAAAGTAGAAAGAGGGAAAGGTAACACTAATGATGTTTGAAAAGGCCACAAGGAATTCTTTTGTATTTGAGTAAAATTACACACACACACACACACACACACACACACACACACACTCTCTCTCTCTCTCTCTCTCTCTCTCTCTCTCTCCCTGTCTCTGTCTCTGTCTCTCTCTGTTTCTCTCTCTGTCTCTCTCTCTGTCTCTCTCTGTCTCTCTCTGTCTCTCTCTCTGTCTCTCTCTCTCTCTCTCTCTCTCTCTCTTGGGGTGACAATGCTTTCATAAGCCATAGACTTATTCAACCCTTGTAGCAGGCATAATAAATCTCCTTTTGAGTTGTTTGTTATGAGAGTCTAGGAGATTCACAAAATAATATAGGCTATTACTTTGTTCTTAGTTGCCTCTCTGCCATGGAGAGTAAGTCCCTATTGCTGAAGACATTATATAACTTGGACACAGGACTCAGAAGATATGAGCTGGCGCTGGCTTGCAAGCCTTGTCTTTCAGGACAAACTTTGATACTACTGGAAGGTATTATCAAGCTTCCAGGGGAGGGAAGCAACCAATATTCTTATTCAGCAATATTAGCTAAATACGATAGTTAGCTAAAATAATGATCAGAATGGCAAATATCCCTCAGGGTACAAGAGTGACAATAACATCTTGGTGGTAACCAGCATCTGTCTCACTTAACTTAAGCTTCAATTAGCAGGAAGGAAATCATGCCCAATACTGGAAATCTAGCCAGCTTCCCCCTCTGTTAATGAAGCCATGGATCTTAGAGAGCACCTACTACCACCACTTCCTAAACCATTATAAATCCTAATTGCATTCTATATACTTACCCTTTTACCTGCAGATAAGTGCAGCCTTCGCCTATCATTTTAAAAAGTTTTTTTTTTTTTTTTTTTTTTTGCGACAGAGACTATTATAGAAATGTATAACTGGTCAAAATGCAGCCAGGCGCAGTTCATAGATATCCAACATAAGCCCTGTTCTCTACCTAAGGGTCAAGGAGCATCATGGACTAGGGAGTATAATGATTCTGAAAGCCAGAGGACTAGGAAGTCTGTTATGAGACAATGTCTTCTCTACATGAAATCTCAAAAATATGATTTCTTAAACAAGACCTAAACAATGACAACACTAGTTGACATGCCTGTGGCTGCTGGTATTCTTATGTTAATTTCTGTTCCCAAAAACTGTTTGCAGGAGAGAGAATGCCTGCATGCACTTAGCTTCTGGGACCCTGCCCCTAATTGATTCTGATTGGTAAATAAAGGTGCCAGTAGCCAATGGCTGAGCAGGACAGACAGAGGAGAGACTTTTAGGATTCCCAGGCTAGGAGATAAAAGATGACAAAGATGAAAGGTATGAAGATGCCTGTGATTACATCATGAAAGAAAGAATTGCCCCCGACCCTGACAACCCTGAAAGATCGGAAGCATTACAAGCTGTACCCGTGTGTTTGGCAGGACAGTAGAGAAAGACCCATTCCCTGTAAACTGTAAGTCACCAGGGCTCACAAAGGAGGCGATTTCACAGCTCCAATGCTCCTGACAAGGAGCTACAGCTTTGATGGTTTCCTTGCAAAATTTGAATAAATATTTAAAGAAGAAATAGCGCCAATTCTATACAATGTCTTCCAGGAAAGAGAAGATGGCAAAATATTTCCATACTTATTTTTTTTTAAAGGCTGGTAACCACTAGACCCCAAAGTTGTCCTTGGTGAAGTGGGACAGAGACACGATGCTTTTTTTTTTTTCATTTTCAGACACCCTGGGGAGGAGAGGAATTTTATTTATATTAAGAGCAATCATCACTGAAATTTACAACTTAACACAAGCACCCTGCTTGCAACACTGAGCACAGAGCTTGCAGTTGAAGTGCAGCATGGATTCTCTCTCTGAAATCTAGGCTACATGGCTGTCAATCATTCCCTCTAAAGTTCAGTCGTCCCTGTCTTCAAAGATAGCCTTACGCACTCTTAATCGAAGATCTTTTGGCATGTCTATCTCAGGTCTTTTATGATTAATTTTCCCTAAGTCGACCTTTTGGTCTACCAAGATAGAGTGAACTCAATACATATATTTTTATTTTTTACACTCAGCTTCTGGGGATCAATCAGTGAGAATCTCAGAAAGGAATGTACATGGAGGAAAGCCCCTGGAGCCTTCGGTGACTTCCTCTGGGGCTTCTTCTTTGCCAAGCACTTAGAGAACACCCGAGGGCTCCCGGGAGACTGTGGTGGGACTCCTGGGAGGTCATGACACCATCAGTTAAGAAATTGCACAGGCTGGCATTGTGGCTGACCTTGGGAAAATAGCAACTTAAGGAAGGTAAGAGATTGCCAGCCATGCAGGGATAGCCTATGTTGTGGGACTAGGGTGGTACAGGGCAGGATGGAGTTAAGAGCTCATCCACATAGAATCGTCCTGTTGTTCTTTCACAATGACCAATGACATCTGGGATAAAGGAGTCAGAACCACAGAGAATGAACTAGGGATTTCGAAGGAGAACTGGTTGGCAAAAGGCAACTCTTTATCAAGAAAAAGATGTTTGGAAATCATTCTGTGGGATTTGTTCAGGCCAGATGTCCCTGGATGGATCCCAGCCTCATTTCGTCCCAGGCTTTCACACAGGCTCCTGAAACATTCAGCGCTGGAGACTGGTGACTGTGTCCTGGGAACCTGAAGTTTGTAATGACAGTAGCAGAGGCCAGGAGGTGTGGCTGCCTCTACATCTGGGGCCTGCTTTCTCCCATGTCTGCTTCTAATGGTGTGTGTGCTTGGCATGACCTGAAGAACCACCGGTTTCATTCTGAGCACTCAGTATCCTCTATGTCCATCAAAGCTTAATGTATCCCTCCAAAGAGCCTTTCCTGTCCATACCCCACACTGGTGCAGTGGAATCACATCAGAATAAATCAGAAATGGCTGGGTGCTGAAAGAGTAGCAAAGACCTAAGGAGCCAACCCACTCTCTTCTACCTGAGACCTGCAGAGATGGATGTGAAACAAACCAAAATAACAGCCAGTGTCTGCCTCACTCACTAGGAGCAAGTCACTATTGTGAGCGATGTATGCACTCTAACCCATTACCTCTGAACCTTTACCCATGAGATATTATTCTCACCACCTGGTAGACAAGAGGGCTAAGGAACACAGATGTCCACTTTGCTGTGAAATCTCTCAATCAATAAGTGGTAGTTCTCAGAGTCTGAGAGTGTGCCATGCTTCCTGTCACGTGTGTATGTGTGTGTGTCATGGCTTCTGCCACGTGGAACCATCACACCTTAGCTCAGGTAGTGTGGTATTCTTTGAACACAAGTTCTTTCAAAATTATGTGCCTCTGAAGACTCCCAAGCATAAAAAACAACCCTGATTATGCCGAGCATTTTCAAGAAAGACTGGAAGACATGTTAAGATCTTGACTGAGGGTTTATTTCTACCAGAGGACTCAGTTAGGAGCATCCTGGAACAGGATTCTGGGGACTTTGGGGTCTGAATATGAAATTATTCTCACAAGAACGTGTGTCTGGACTCTTCCCCCCACCCCCAACTGGCAGTGCTGTTTTGGAAGGTTTTGAAGAGATGAAGTCTTACCGAAAGAAGTGGGCCACTGAAGGTGGGCCTCAGGGTTTGGCAGCTGAGCCCCACTCCCTGTCTGCACCCTGATTCCTAATTGTGGACACAATGTGACCAGCTGCCTCACACATTCCAGTTGCTAGGCTTTCTCTGCTATAAGGGACTGTATCCCTTTAAACTGTGAGCCACTAAACACACCATTCCTCGCTTAAAGTGATTCTTGTTGGGTATTTGGTCACAACAACGAAGAAAATCAGCAATACAAAATGCCCTTGAGAAAGTCCCGTCTTGCGGAACTTGGTGCCTTGGGTGTAAACACAGAGGCAAACATGTGAGCAGAAGAGTAAGAAATGTGAAGCTTACCACAGAAACACACTTTCAGAGCTGGGTGGGGGCTGGCCTGGGCTGGGCTGGCAGATAAGGACCTGATCATCCTTGGGAGTGGAGGGAGAGCAAGGGAAGTGCAGACAGAGGAGATGGTCCATAGCTGTGTACACACGTCCAGCTGTGCAGCTAGCTTCCAAATGTGTTCAGAGTAACTTGTCCCCAATAGCCTTATAAACATCTTGTGGTGGGCTGGCCGTTGTCACAGTAAACAGGAATAGATTTAAAATGATGCCACGTTTTTTTGGCACAGTGATGTGCAGCTTATTCCGTCACTCAGTTGATTCTATTTGCTGCATGGATCTCTCTCTCTCTCTCTCTCTCTCTCTCTGCTCTCCTGTCTCTTGGTTTCTTTCTCTTTTTTTGCTTCCAATATACAAAAGAGCTTTTGGGTTATTACACTGCCATAATTAGTTAATGTGTAAGTCTCCTTATTTATATTTTTGTATTTAGTTATAGTTTATTTTATTAAAATATATCTACTGTAAAAAAATAACAGATTTCCCTGTGACGTTTCTGCCATGCATACTGTATACTTTGATCCAGCCTTTTTGTTTTACTTAAGGGAAGGGCTAAGCAAAGAAAGGCCCTGAATGCTATAAGTGGAACGCAGAAGTTTTTGGTTCTTGCCTTTAAACCTTAAATAATTGTGACTTGGTATTTGGAACAGCATCTTGGTTTGTCCATTGAATACGTGCAAGGTTATTTATCAGGAAGCATAACACATAAAGTGTAGCTTTGCCACATGGGTCACTCCAGTGGTTGCCCTGCATTTCTAGTAATGACTCATTAATTTAGGATAAAAATTGAGGGGAAATCCCACTCCAATCCTAAGAGCTAGGATTTCACACTAACTATGCATCCTGGCTACTCTAATCAGTCTTTACATTCATCAGTTTATTCTCTTACAATGGTGTGTGAGGAAGCACTCTTGTCATTTCATACGTGCAGTTGTAAAGAAGCAAGGAAAAGGTAGGTCGTTTGACTTTCCCAAAGGCAGCCAGAGCAGGCATGTGGCACAGCTGTGGCACCCTGTACTTTGCCTCCTGAACCTGCACCAATGCTGAGCACACCTCTCGCCTCCTGGGCCAGGCATGTTAGTCGGAGTGCTCTAGACTCAATAACAGAAACAGACCTACCCTTCAGTTTCTGTCTATCTGTTGCCTGACTTGCCATGGTTAATCTTAGTAGGCCACCATCTTCTTGGACATCATTAACCCTCTTCTGCCTTTCATGTGCCCCTTATGGTTGTATTTGTCTATAATTGGACAATGTGATCTGGCATAAAGTCCATTTATAATCAAGTGTTTGCTAGCTTGTGTCTTGTATTGACTAATGTACTGAAAGTACAAAATAGCAGGATTGTATGGGAACTCACTGTGAGTATACACAGCAGAACTCACTGTGAGTATACACAGCAGAACTCACTGTGAGTATACACAGCAGAACTCACTGTGAGTATACACAGCAGAACTCACTGTGAGTATACACAGCAGAAGACAGAGGTGGGGTTGCTAGGCATGATGGAATGTGAAAACAAAAAGCAGACACTTTAAAAACCGTTGGAAATGACACCACTTCCCAGAATCCTGATAGTGTAGGACACTGCTGAGGAGAGAAAAAAAATCAAAATTCAAAGTGTGGCTTTTATGAAATACACACATGATGAAGTCTAAAAATCAGAAGCCAAAATATCAAGTTAAGACCATCTGTGCATGTACAGTTATGAAAAGGAGTTGGCTCCAGCAATCATGGAGACAACAAGCACGAAAACTCCAGAGTGACTGGGAAATGGAGCTTGGAAGATCCAGCTACAGTCCTAGGGCGTCTGCTGAACTCCCTCCTGCTGAAGCGGTTCATATCTTGATTCTGGTGAGAATTGGAACTGATTGATAAGGTCAACCACACTTGCAGCTTGAAGTCTCTCATTTATATTTTGATTCCATTTAAAGTCACCCCTAACATTGGTAAATATAATTAACCGTTACAAGAAGTAATGACAGATCTCACAGGCAGCTCAAGTTCTGTTCAATAGAATATTCACTTTCCACATAAGCCCAGAAGCAACCTGTGGAGAACACAGCTGTCCAACAGCAGGCAGGTCCATGGGAGCAAGCCTAGAAAGCCACACCCCTCTTCCTTTACATTCTCTCATCACCCAGATGTTTTTCTCTGATTGTCTTTGTCTTTTAACCTCTAAACTGCTTGCTTGCTTGAGACGGCTCAACTGTCAAGGCCACAGAGATTTATGACCCCTAACTTCCTGGTCGCTCAGCAGTGTCAATAAAACCTGTTTGGAGATGTGTGCTCTTAATACTTAGAATTGTATAAATTATAGTTCATAAGAAATGTCAGTATGCACAGAGTGGAAAATAGCAGGAAAGAGAGGGTATTTTAATGTCTAATTCTCATGGCTCTACTCAAGGCCAAGCCACACTTGGTTCAGAGGTGATTACTAATGACTGTGTACTTTAATCATATTTTAGATTGACTTCATGATTAGTTTAGGTGAACTTCCAGCTAAGTGCATGTCGCCTATGATTATATCCCACCAGCTTTGCTTCCTAACATGTTGGATCCTAAGCTTGCTTGAGCTAACTAAGACATGGCAGTAAGACATGGCAGTAAGATATGGCAGTAAGATATGGCAGTAAGATATGGCGGTAAGATATGGCAGTAAGATATGGCAGTAAGATATGGCAGTAAGACATGGCAGTAAGATATGGCAGTAAGATATGGCAGTGCTGACATCCTCTCATGTGCTTGGAATTTCCAATTCTCGGGGTCTTTATCTTTGTGCTAGCTCATATCAAGCCTGATCATTGAAACTGCAACACTACTTGTCAGGGTAAATTGCAATGGGCAAGGCTATAGGGTGTCCTGCCTGGTATGACCTTTCATTACCATCACGGCTATTTTATGCCTTCTGAGTTATGAAAACCTGGTAAGGAATCAATGGGTGTTTGTTTGTTTGTTTGTTTGTTTGTTTCAATCAATGCAGTATACTTGGATATTGACGTGGACCTGGATATCTAGCTGCAAATCTATTTCCAAGAATACACCTAGTGACCTAGAAGAGATTACTATATTAAATTATGCCAAATAAAAAACTTTGTGAGTATTCATCTATATTTGCATGAGAATGATTCTCTTAGTTTCTCCATCTATTCAATGCTCCCACCCACATACATTAAGGTCACCATGAGACAATGCAGAGAGGATGTGAGGTGTTGAGAATTGTAATTGTTCTTCTCAGAACTTCCCAGAAAGTCTCATAGCAGCAGGTGATGTGCAATTATCTATTTTACACTTTATAGGGTTCTCTACAGGAACAGAACTAATTATGTATATGCATATGCATATGATGTATATGAATATATGGAGAGGTGGGTGAGATTGGCTGACAGGATACTGTTCCAGTAGTACAGTAATGGCTGTCTCACACTAGAAAGACCAAGAATGCAGTTGTTGTTTGGTCTATGAGGCTGGCTGCCTCAGCAGTCCCAATCTGGTGCTGGAGGTCTGGAGGATTCCTGGAGAGCTGTGGTCGTCAGTCTGAGTTGGAATCCCAAAGAAGTAGTCGCTAATTTCAGTGAAGGAAGGCAGAGGAGAAGGACAGATGGACTTGCCAGCAAGAGCGAGGGCAGCAGGCAAAGAGCAAGGTTTCCTTCTTCCACAACATTTTATCTGGGCTGCCACCAGAAGGTGCCACCCAGATGGAGAGTTAGCCTTCCTGATTCTAATAATGTGAAAAAATAATCCCTCATGGGAATGCCCTACAGCCTGGGCTTTAGTTAACTTCAGATTCAGTCAAGTTGGCAGCCAAAAATAACCATCACAGAAGATATTATGCAAATACATTAAATATTAGTATGAATTTTTCCTTTAAAAACCACAAGGTTGGGGATAAAGAGATGGCTCAGAGGTTAGAGTACTTGCTGTTCTTCTAAAGGAGCAGGCTTTGATCCTCAGAATCCATATGGTGGCTCACCATAGGAAGTTACATTTGTAACTTCAGTCCCAGGAGACTCAACGCCCTCTTCTGGCATCCTTGAAGAATTTCACACACATTGTACACAGATACACATGTAGGCAAAATACCTATATACATAAAGTAATAAATAAAAAAATGTAAATGCCAGGTAGAATCCCCCACTAATAGGTCATCATGTGTTTCACCCTTTAAGATGGCCACCACAGAGCAGTGCACCAAGGACGTTCTCTGTTATCCTCTCCTTTAAAATTCATCTTAGTAAAATTACCAATAGCCTCTGAAAGCAGATGACACCGACTCTGTTGTTTGTCTTCAAGGTCACTTGTCCTGTATTCATGCCGGAGTTGGGACAAGGCAGCAGACAAGGGAGTGAGCGTGAGACTGCTGTAAGCATTTATATTCTTGGAATTCCTCCCGTTACTAGGGGTGATATAGAAGTTCCGCAATTCCATTGGGCTGGGACTGCAGTAATTCTATGCTGTGGTTTGACATCTATACCATAATTTACAAGCCCACACAAGAAACTTATAGGATCGTTATGACTAATAGTGATTTGGAAAATAGCCTAATATATTTAGAACATTTAAGCCCTAAAGATAGATTATCTGTCTATCTATCTATCTATCTATCTATCTATCTATCTATCTATCTATCTATCTATCTAAACATACAAAACAATATTATATATATAATATGTTATATATTGTACTTATTATATGTCATATATTATTATGCATTATATATAATATATATTAGCATAACTTAAAAAAAAATCAAGAAATCCCAGAAAATCTCTTAATTGACACAGTGGTGAGGGAATGAAAGGAGAGATTGGTGGGAGAAGAAACCCATAATGCAACCACAGAACAATTTTAAAAACCTGATTTTAAAGTCAGCCAAGGGCAGATGTCTGGTCTGGATGAGATGACTTAGCTTTTAGTTTCCTGTTTCTCTTTGCAGGGCTCAACTATAATCATTGGCCATAGCCCAGAATTGACTGCTTGAAGACTCTGACAGATGGTAGGTAAAAGGTGAACTGGCTAAGGACTGGGCCAGGAAGAGCAGATCTGCCCAAGGCCCTCTGCCCCAGTCTTCCAAGAGAGGAGGTGTTTTTGTCTCATAGATGTTCATTCCCTTCCAGGTCAATGGAGTTCCTCTAAGTATGGGGGTGGGAGGAAAGGCAAATATAGCATTACCGACAAGATGAATAGTATGGTCTCTACCGGAAATCATCAGCCTGTCCTTTTTCCATTAATCTCTAGACTTCCTTGACCAATAGATATTGACACCAGAAGAGGACAAAGCTAGCCCGAGGCTACCACAGATGGCCTGCTTAGGATGCCTCTCTGATCTGCAAGGGAGACCCCATCTCCAGCTTGAAACAGAGAATTGACAAATTAGAGCTCAATCTTCAAAAATAAGGAGCAAATAAAACATCCCCGGACAGAAAAAAAAAATAACAGAATATGTTGCTAGTAACATATCTGCACAGACTGACTGGTGTGTCTTCAAACAGAAAGATAAAGATGGAGAAGGAAGGAACAAGAACTACAGGAAGTGCAGAACCATGAGCACATAGAATACTCTTTTGCCATATTTGTAACATACATCTGATGACTTAAAACAAAAATTTGAAGTGACCATCTGATGCCCAAAGTGCAATGTGAAGACCAAGCTCCTAAGGAAAGTGAAGATGGCATATTCCATCTTAGGTCACTGGCAGCCTGATGTCTGTCACACACTGTCTCCTACAAACCAGGGAATCCATGTAAACGCAGATATGAACAAAGCAACTCCAGATGGATCGAGGTCCTCAACCCAAGATCTGAAACTTTGAAACTGCTTGAGCAAAAAATAGAGAGTGTGCTTCAAGAGATAGTACAGGGAAAGACTTTCCAACAAGACACCAGTGACTCAGGAAATAATGCATTACTGCCCTAGCTGGAGTTCAAGCACAACACTGGTGGAGAGTGGAGAAAGTGGACACCGATAGATTTCTGTTGGCTTGAGATGAAATGCTCTCCCAACCCCCTCCTGTACTAAGCTGTTAGATAGAGTTGGCTGCATTCAGATGTGTTCCTTCTGTTTCCAGTCCATTTGGGGCTTTCATAATGAAGAGATGTTGGATTTCATCAGAAGCCTTCTCTGTATCTCTTGAAATAATCTCCATTTCTGTCCCCGAGTCCATCTACATCACCTATTACATTTAATGATTTGCATATGGTGAACCATCTCTGCACCTCTGGAATGTGGCCAGCTTGACCATAGTGAATCACCTTGAGGTTTTCTTAAACATTTGGTTTGCAAATATTCGGAGAACTTTTGTCTGTGTGTTTCTTTTTCCATTGGGTCTTTGTCTTGTTCTATCAGGATAATACTGGCTTTGTCAAAAAGGTTTGACAGTGTTCCTTCCTTTGCTATTTCACAGAATAGTTTGAGAAGTAGAATTCAATACTGAATTCATTTGGCTCTGAACTTGTTTTCCCAGTTGAGAGACTTCTTATAACTGTTCTAATCTCATTGTTTCATACATATTTGTTTAAAATTAATATTTTATCTTGGTTTAATTTTGGAAGTCATATTCAAGTAGAAATTCTTCCATTTCTTTGATATGTGTCAATTTAGTGTCATATATGTTTTTGAGATGTCTTTATAATTTTCTGATTTGTCTTGGTGTCTGTGGTCACGTTTCTCTTTTAATCTCTGATGTTAGTTTGGGTCTTCTCTCATTGGTTTTGTTGACTTAAGGGTTTGTTGATCTTGTTTATATTTTCAAATAACAAAGTCTTTATTTCATTAATTGTTTCTCTTGTTTTTTATTTCTGCATCATTAATTTCTTTCTGATCTTGATTATTTCTTCTTATCGACTCATTTAGGTTTGGCTTGTTCTTATTTTTTTCCAAGATCCTAAAATACATTTTTTAACTACATATTTGAGTTCTATTTGACTTTTTGATGTCAGCTCTTGTAGCTATCATTGTATCCCATAAGTTTTAATGTGCTATATTTTCATTTCCATTCATTACTAAAGTTTCATTCAATTTCTTAATTTCTTCAATGACCATTTGGTACTGTGTTGCTCATCCTCCATGATTTGTATATGGTTGATATTTTCTCTTTCTATTGATTTCTGGCTTTGTTGTATTATAGTAAAGTAAAATACAATAATCTATTTCAACTTTACAAGTTGAGAACAGTCATATTACACATCTATTTTAGGGAAAGTTCCATAGGCTATGTGAAGAAAATATATTCTCTTGTGCTTGGATGGAATATTTCTGTAGATACCTATAGATTTGACATATCATATGATTTAACTCAAATAGTTTTTCTGTTGTTTTCTTTCTGTCAACATGATCTTTCTATTGAATGTTGAATTCACTCATTATTATTGAATTGAGATTGATATACCTTTACATCTAACAATATTTGTCATACAAATTAGGATTTACCTATGTTCTGTGTGTATATGCTGAAAATTTTAATGTCTTGTTGATGGATTTTTCTCCCTGTTTTAGCAAAATGGAGTGATTTTTTAAATGTCTTCTAGCTTATTTTGGCTTGAAGACTACCTTGTTTGCTATATGAAGAGTAACAGCTCCTGATTTCCTAGGTCTATTTGCCTGGTGTTTGTATCTTGTAGCTTTCAGGAGCCCTTCTTCATATCCTATGTTTAGTATTTTAACTGCACTATGGTGTGAGGATGTTCCTTTCTTCTTTTGTCTAGTTGGCATTCCAGCCACATCCTGTACCTGCCTGGGGGGTACTGTTCCTGCATGTGGGGATTGCTCTCTATGACAGACTGAAAACACTTTTGATGGCATCAACACGGATTTTTCCTCCCTTTTTTATCCCTGGGACTATATATTTACTTCTTCAAGGCAGTTCATAGATCACAGTCATTCTATTCATGCTGTCTTATTAATTTATCTTTGTCATTGTCTGAACTTTCCAATTAATCTCCCTTGACTTCAAGCCCCAGAGATGTTTCTTTTTCCTTGATCCTGTATTGGTGAGATTTTCCCAGGGAGATTTTTAGTGGACTTACTGAAATTTGATTTGAATTTTGATTTTGTTTTTCTCCAGCATAGCTCTCTTTTAATTGAAATCTTTTCTTTCACACACTATATTAACTTCTTATTTAATAGTGCTGTGTTTTTTCATCTCTTGGAATTTATTCAGAAATTTATGCTGTTTTTATTTCTTTGTACATTCTTATAATCATTCTTTTAAATTCTTTCTCTGGAATTTCATCCAGTTCATTCTCACTGGAGGTCATTGCTGTGAGAATTCTAATATTAATTTCAGCTTCATCCCAATTATGCTTGATGTAGTGTGTTTCCATTTTAATTCATCTTAATATATTTTATAATGCCCCCATGGTTCTTTCTTTAATCTGTGAGTTATCTGAGCAGTATTTTTAATTACCACATTACTATGAATTTCTCAAATTTCTTTTCATTATTGATTACTAATTTTATTTCATCCCCATTAGAGTCTACTTTATCTGATTTCATACATTAGCAACTAGCAGGGCTTTTATGGCATCTTATAAATTCTACTGTCGTTCACGTACACTTGAGAAGGATGTACATCCTACCACTGTTGGATGAAATAGATGAGCATAGTGTCTGGTGTAACTCGGTTGCTTACTGTGCTCTTCAGTCATCTTTTTCCCTGTTGCCCTAGTTGCTATAAAGGAAGGGTTTAGTCCTGCAAGTTGTTATATTGAACTATCTATTTCTCATTTCAGCTCCTGTATGTTTCCTTCATGTATTTTGAAGCTATGTTGTTAGGTACATGAATGTTTATGCTTTTATTTCTTTATAGTGAATATTTTTCATAAATCACACTTATCATAGAGTATTTTGCATTATTATTTTTTTGTCTTAGGGTGAACCTTGCCTATTATTAGACAGATACTCTAGTTGTCCTTCAGTTACTAGGCTTACAATATAACTGTTCCAGAAGCTTTACTTTCGAGCTTTATGTTATTATTGAACTTAAAATGTGTCTCTTCATGCTAGCATCTAAGTGGCTTATGTGAGACACAGACATCTCTTCCTTTTTCAGAATCTTCTTTTGTGTTAAAACATTTTTAATTATATCATTATGTTCCTCATGCATTTTATTTTGCTATATTTTATTGAATCCATTTTTAGAAGCTGAGAATTACAAATAATATGTTAAATTAGTTTTAGTTTGGAAAGAAGAGAACACTTGAAAATTTGGTAGATGATGGTTGATAGCGGCACAAAATATGAATGAACTTAAAGCCTCTGTTACAGTTGTCTTCTGATGCTGTGATTAAAAACATTTTGACCAAAAGCAACTTAGAGGAAAGACAGGTTTATTTTGGCTTACAGCAGTGGCTCTCAACCTTCCCAGTGCTGTGACCCTTTAATACATCTCCTCATGTTGTGGTGACCCCAACCATAAAATTATTTTGTGGCTACTTCATGCTATAATTCTGCCACTGTTATGAATCAGAATATAAATATATGATATGCAGCATATATGATGTGTGACCTCCAAAGGGTTTATGACTCACAGGTTGAGAACCATTGTCTTACAGGTTCATCATCAAGGGGGGCAGGAACCATGGAGGAACAGCACTTGCTGACTTGCTGGCTAGCTCACACTTAGCTCTAACATTCTTATATAGCCCAAGACCATCTGCCCAGGGAATGATGCTACCCATAGTGGACTGGGAACTTTGACTTCAATTAGCAATTATGATAATCCGCTACAGGCTAATCTTATCTATCTAATTTCTCACTTGAGACTTTCCTCTCAGATGACTCTAGGCTGGATCAAATTGACAAGCAAAGCTAATTAGGCCTGCCACCAAACTTAGCTAATTTGAGTTATTATGATATGGCAAATATGTAAATCAGATCAAATCTTATTCTGTGAATTTCCTGTTGTTGATACTGTTTGCTGTTTGTTAGTGACTAAAATCTAGCTAACCTTTTGAGTACCTGGAGACTAGGCAGATTTCCTTAAATGCCTTGAAGAAATAAGCCTCCCACTCTTGTCAAGCTATGTTAGGGTATGCCTTCAGTGTTCCTGCTCCTGATAACTCTCCCTTGGGCCTCATTTAATGATTTCCTCTCAACAGTAGCCAAAATTGAGAAGTGGGTTCTTTTCAGGTCTCTCCTGGGTGTGTACCAAGCCCATACACAAAGCCTTCAGATTCCCAGAAATATGTCAGAGCTTTTCAAAGCCGCTTATGGGCATCCCATTCTCCAAGTTTCCCTTTGAAATATTTTGGCTAGCCTTGCTTTTGCCCAACTATTGTTCAAGTAGCCAGGATGTTAAACAATTGAAACGATTTTTTTTTCACAAATGCCTGGAGACAGGATTCTATTCATTGAGAAAGTCTTAAATTTGGTCAAATAAAAATAAACTCTTTAATGAAATTGTCTCATGGAATCATCATATAGGTGAGGTAGGAATGACAAATCATTTGGAGGCATCCAGAACCATCCTCATCTGTATGTCAGTGAAGCTCTATGATGTTTTCTATATTTCTCACAGTCCTGTGGCTTCTGGTTTCCATAGTTAGTGGAGATTGGGAAGAGTAAATTAAAATAATCTGAAACATCTGTTTTTTATTGAGTTCCGGGCACCTTAGTTATCTGAAAAAGTCAATTTTGACATAGTTTTCCATCAGTACATGCTTTTAGGAGGTCATGTTCTTCACTTTCCCAGGACAGATATAGAATAATAGTAGAACTGGTAATTTATAAGGAGATATTACCATCAGTAAATCAAGTTCTCAGATTGGCATGGTGGCACACACTGATAATTCCAGCATTCAGAAGGCCAAGATGACTATAAGCTTCAGGTCAGTCAGACCTTGACTCACAAATAAAAAAGAAACAACAACAGCAACAACAAATTAAACTAAAATAATTATTTATAGCATTTTAGTTTTTCAACACTGTAATTCGGTAGTAAGTAAAATAATAGATAAAATATTGTTAAGGGTATTTGAGCAACATGAAGAACAACAGAATGATGGGTAGACTTTCCGAGGATTCTGCATCTAATAGTAGCAGGAGACGTTCAAATACACATCGAATATTTGTAAGGGAAGACCATCTCTTGGGCTCAAGTATCAATATCTTTATAAGCATTTTTTTTCTAGTGTTAGGACTTCTGAACTCTTTTTTTTTCTTCATTTATTAGTTCTTCAAGATTTTTGTTCAATGTATTTTCATCATATTCCCCCTCTCCCCACCTCTTCTCATATTTATCCCCCACTTTCCTCCCCACCCAAATTTGCATACTTTTTCTTTAATTAATTAAATAATTAATTGCATCTTAAATGCTGCTCCCTCCCAGTCCCCCCTCTCAGAGTTTCACCCCCTATCTCCTCTCCCCTTTGCCTCTGAGAGAGCATCCCCTCCTTGGTATCTTCCCACCCTGGTGCATCAAGTCTCTGCAGGATTAGGTGCATCCTCTCCCACTGAGGCCACTCATGGCAGCCCTCTGCTACATGTGTGCCTGGTGTCTCAGACCAGCCAATGAATACTCTTGGTTGGTAACTCAGTCTCTGGGAGCTCCAAGGGGTCCAGGTTAGTTGACGCTATTGATGTTTCTGTGGGGTTGCCCTCTCCTTGAGGGCCTTCAATCCTTCCCTAACTCTTCCACAGGAGTCCCTGATCTCTGTCCGATGTTTGTCAGTGTCTGAATCTGTCTCAGTCAGCTGCTGGGTAGAGCCTCTTAAAAGGCTGCAATGCTAGGCTCCTGTCTGCAAGCATAACATAGCATCACTAATAGTGTAAGGAATTGGTGTCTGCTCATGGGATGGATCTCAAAGTCGGCTGGTCAGCCATTCCTTCTGCTGCATCTTTGTCCTTGCATTTCTTTTAGACAGGACCAATTTGGGGTCAAAAGTTTTATAGGTGGGTTGGTGTCCCCATCCCTTCACTGGTGGTCCTGTCTGGCTACTGGAAGTGGTCTCTTTAGGTTCCATATCCTCAACAGTTGGCATTTCAGCTAAGGTCACCTTCATTGACTCCTGGGGATCCTCCCTTATCCATGGTCCCTGGGTCTCTGGGACTTCCTAGAGAATATCCCCACTCTCACCTCCTGCAGCTGCATATTTCCATTCATTCTCCTGGCCCTCTGGGACTCTGTCCTGTCTCTCCTTGGACACATTAAATCTAATAGAAGAGCAAGTGGGAAACAGCCTTGAACACATTGGCACAGGTGAAAATTTTCTGAACAGAACACCAAACCAATATCTCAGTCTCTAAGGTCAAGAACTAATAAACAGGACCCCATGAAACTGAAAAGCTTCTGTAAGGAAAAGAACAGTCAATAGGACAAAGTTGCAGCCCCCAAATTGGGAAAAGATCTTCACTAACCCTTCATCCGACAAAGGTCTAATATCCAAAATATATAAAGAACTTCAGAGTTAGACTCCAAAAAACTAGATAACCTAATCAAAAATGTGGTACAGAGCTAAACAGAGAATTCTCAATAGAGGAATCTTGAATGGCCAGGAAGCACTTAAAGAAGTGTTCAATATCCTGACTTATCAGGAAAATGTAATCAAAATGACCCCGAGGTTCCACCTTACACCAATCAGAATGGCTAAGATCAAAGACTCAATGTTGCTGGTGAGGCTGTGGAGAAAGGAGAACACTCCTCCACAGTTGGTGGAATTTCAAACTTGTAAAACCACTCTAGAAATCAATCTGTTGGTTTCTCAGGAAATTGGATGTAGTGGAAATTGGATGTAGTTCTATCTGAATATCCAGCTATACCACTCCTGGGCATATACCCAAAAGATGCTCCACCATATCCAAGGACATGTGCTCCACTATGTTCATAGCAGCTTTATTCATAATAGTATTCTTCTTTTAACCCACAAAGTACATTTTTTGCTGCTCATATATTCTTAGAAGTGTGGGCGTCCACTGAAGCACTCTTGACTTACCAGAGGCCACACCCTTAAAGAAAATGGATTCTACCTCTGCCTATGGTTGTTAATTTCTAACATCTCCTTAGATAAGGGTGAAATTAAATGGTTACCTCCCCTCTGTATTTTGCAGTTTTGTCTGGCGTGAGCTTGTTCAGGTCTTTATGCATACTGTCACAACTGCTACCCTACTGTGGTCTTGAAAACATTGTTTCCTTGTAGCAGTTCTACTGCCTCTGGCTCTTACAATCTTTCCATCTCCTCTTTTTCAATGATCACTAAGGCTCAGGAGGAGAGGGTAGGATATAGATGTCCCATTTAGAATGAACACTCCATAGTCTTTCATTCTCTATACCTTGACTAGTTGTATTAATCACCATCTAGTGCATAAAAAGAAACTTCTCTGATGATGGTTGAGAGATGCACTGATCTAGAGGTATAATGACATGTCTTTAGGAGTCATTCTAATCTTATGTTCATTTAGCAGAATTATAGCATTGGGTTCTCCCCTAGGACACAGGACCTATTTAGCCTCTATAATAGGAACAGGGCTTAAGAGACAAGCAGAGAGGTTGGTTATTACCACAGCATCTGTGCCAGTATTGCATGAATGGAAGTGTATTGTCACACCAGTCATGTTTTAACTTACAGGGGTTACAGCTAGGTAAGAAGAGTAGGGGTGAGTGTTACGAATGTCATCTGCAAGGGCTGTAAAATAAACTCAAATATACATCCAACAACAGTTTGGATCATAGGCAAGAGAGAGGATATGGGACTTTTCAAAGTCATAGCACCTTAGAACTTTCAAGGCATCATAAATCCACAGGTGATACTACATGTCAATTACCAAGGAGAATAAGGAACATAAGACTACACCGAAGACACAATAGAGAAACCACAGAGCACTACAGATCAGTGGGTATGGAGGAGACTAGTGGTCAGAGGACTCACAGCTAAAGATTTTTGTGGGATGGAGGAGCAGCCTTTGAGAAATGCCAGCTTGCCAGCCAGCTTTCTGCACTGGCACATAATAACTGAGCAATTATCTTAAAAAATAGGCAAAGCTATCTTGACTTAATATTCTAGAAGTCTTAGTTCAAGATCTGGTGGCCCTCTTGTTTGGTGCACTAGAGAGGATGACATATCATCATGGGATCTCATGGAAGAGCAAATACATACACCACAAATCAGGAAGGAATACAATGAACAGGAAGAGGTAGAGGATGGAGCTGAGATCTCACAATCCCCTTCCAGGGCACATCCCCATGACCAATGCTCTTTCCACTAGTCCTCTCTTAAAATAAGGTTCACCCTCACCATTACTAAACATATGAAAGGAAATTCATATTGAATTTAACATTGATGGTGATTTTTGTTTTGTTTTGTTTTGTTTTTGTAGGTGAGTTAAATGAATGTGTTGCAATGGGGTGCTTAAATTGTACTTGTGTTCTATGGAAACACCTATTAGAAAGAAAGGGATGTTTGTCACATACATGGAGATATGTAGCATGCCATCAAAGAGTGTTAGTGGGCTGAGGGAGAGATGCTTACATTCAGTGATTTCTCAACATTCTATAAAGAATGTCAGCATCCTATAAAGAATGTCAGGGGCAGAAATGACATTGTGATTTACCTGATTCTCACAGGGCTGGGGAGAGACAGGCTGACCCTGTCTATTCTGACTTGGGAGGAGCAGACACAGGTTTTCTAGCTCAAAAATTACAGAAGAAAGTTATCTTCTCTGTGAGGAGGCTGAAGGGCCAAATGCATGTCATTGAATGTTTGTAATAGAGTAGAAATTCTTCAGATGTGGCTTCTAAAAACACGTTTGTAGGGCAGTTATGATTACTATAGCTATTTTTAAAGTCTGAGAATGGGACTTGAGAAAAGTATCTCATCCAAACTTGTGAGTGGAGAGAGACATCTTGAAGGCAGGGATGGGGGTTCTTGTCATGCCTCTACTTTGAGCCACATGCCTTACCATTGAGGGTGTGATGTCTGGCTCTCTGGTGGCCCTCATTTCTGCATGAGAGGTCTTTAGGAGATGCCCATGGAGTTTCAAGCAGGGGCCAGGAATGGTTCCACCATACTTTCTGTGTGTGGTCTCCAACAACATTTAGCCTTTTGATGCTTTGGGCCTCTTAAACTGTAAAATGGAAATTGAGTTATTTCCTTGCAAATCTGTAGGCCCAGGAAAGAGTTTATGCAGGATGTAATGGGGGTGAGTGTCATACTGGAGACAAGCTCATTTGCTAAAAATAAGCTAAGGGAAAAATTTTTCCCAAATCGTGTTTCATAATATTTAAAAAATTACACATTTAAGCTAAACACCTCCATTTAAATTAGCAATGTCAGATTGCTCCCAAGGAACTGATGTGGTTTGGCAGGGTCACCCTTGTCACAAGCTTACCCAGACTTGGCTTATTCCCCAGGTATGTGGAATATGCACAGGATGACATTTCAGACTACTGCAGCTTCCAAACACCTTCAGAGTTTGAGGTTTA
>LR750886.1:235251-264888 GCA_902729485.2 Mus minutoides
AAAAATTACACATTTAAGCTAAACACCTCCATTTAAATTAGCAATGTCAGATTGCTCCCAAGGAACTGATGTGGTTTGGCAGGGTCACCCTTGTCACAAGCTTACCCAGACTTGGCTTATTCCCCAGGTATGTGGAATATGCACAGGATGACATTTCAGACTACTGCAGCTTCCAAACACCTTCAGAGTTTGAGGTTTAGCTGAGGAGCAGATTAGACACGTCCAAGCCAGCTTCAGCTTGCTAAAAATTTCCCAAACATTGCATTAGAACTGTGTGAATGCATATATTTCCTTTTCATTAAAACTGAAATGTAAGCTTAGTGTAGTGTCACCAACCTCAAAGCCTGCAGAAAGACACTTACTTACCTCTGTGAGCCACAAGATTGGATACGTGAGCATTGTGTGTGGTATGTGATCAGCGATGTTTGTCTGCAGGGAAGATGAAATTCAGAACCCAAAAGGACATGGATGCATGGTCCCCCCTCAAGTGTTTGCCAAAGTTTCAGCGCCTCACCCTACTCACCCCCAGCCACACTCCAAATTCAAAGGAAGCTCAAGTCTCCTATAAAATGCAATGGTGTTTGCATGTAGCTTGGCCTATCCTCAGCACATCTGAAATATCCTGTAGATTACAATAGTTACAAATGGAAATGCTATAAATAGTTCTACTGTATAATTTAGGTAGTAAAAGCAACAAAATGTCCGCACATATTAAGTACAGCTATAATTGCCACCAACATTTTTGATGAGACATTGAATGTGTGGAATAGAACTTATAGACACAAAATATCAATTGTACATACAGGTGGACTGTCATAGGGACACAGGTGACTACTGGAACATGAGGACAAACTACTTTCTGAGCACAGATAATCTGAATTCACACACATGAGAATTCTTTGACTTTTTTAGCCTGCTCTTGTGAATGTGAGCCTAGCTGGGTTGGGAAGATAAATATGCATGAGGGTTGTAAGGGCTTTAAATGCCCACAAGTAGGAGACAGCAAGTGGGAGTCAGGTATGGGAATATTTTGCCCAAGAGGACATCCACCTAGTTCTCTGGACTGCTAAGAGATTATAAAAGTTTTGTCTTTTACAGGCATCTTACTGATTTTCAAATATTGATAATATATTATTTTATATATTTAATCTAATATGTATTTTATGTATATTATAATATCTTATTTTAATTTTCTGTCCATTGTGTTGGGCCAAACAAAGCTAGTTAGTCCCATGTCCTGCAGGTGTCCTTCCCCTGCCAAGTCCCCACTCCATCAGACACTTCTCTAAGCACTCACCAGCTGCCACCAGCTCAAGATAAGAATGCCACAGACAGCTGAGAATGTGACATCTTCACTGTGCTTCTTGCTTGTGAAATAGCTGCCTCATGGTGTGTTATTAGCTAAGGGGATTTTGGTTCAACCTGAACATTTTGCTGAGGAGGCAAGTTCACAGTGTATCTCCTGCTGCAGCACTGCTCACTGGCCCTTACACAGGAGCCCCTGTGCCTTATTTAACCCAATCCATCTATCCTAAGACCTTTCACTTTTAAAAGAAGAGAAAGAAATATAGAGACACTTGCAGAACCCGGTTTCTCATGGTTTTGGAATGGTTCCTTTCCTCTGTAAACAAGCCCATAATCAACTATGGAGGACCAGGAAGATGTTTTAGTGGTATCCTGGTTGTTTTGCTGTTGCTTGTTTGCTTGTTTGTCAACATGACAAAAGCCAGGGTCATCTGGGAAGAGGAAACTTCAATTGAAAAAATGTCTCAATCAGTTGGAATAGCTGGTCATGGGTTGTATAAAAATGCAAACTGAACAAACTATGAAGAACACGCCTATAAGCAGCACTCTCCCATGGCTTGTGCTATAGTTCCTTTCTCCAGGTTCCTGCCCTGATTTCCCTTGATGACTAAACTATGACATGAAATAAGCCCTTTCCTCCACAAGTTGATTTGGATTATGGCTTCTGTCATAACAATAAAATACAAGCTAGTGGGTAGAGAGCTTGCAACATGGATATGGGGACCAGAGTTTGGGTCCTGAGCACCTGTATAAATGGTGGGCATTAGCTCTAGCTGCATATGTAGCAGAAGATGGCCTAATTGGTCATCATTGGGAGAAGAGGCCCCTTGGTCTTGCAAAGATTATATGCCCCAATACAGGGGAATGCCAGGGCCAGGAAGCAGGAGTGGGTGGGTTGGAGAGCAGGGTGGAGAGAGGGTATAAGGGACTTTTGGGATAGCATCTGAATTATAAATGAAGAAAATATCTAATAAAAAATAAAAAAATAACAAATAAAAAATTTCCACTATTAAATAGATAGATAGATAGATAGATAGATAGATAGATAGATAGATAGATAAATAAGATGGGCATCGAAGACCAAGTGCTAGGGAAGCAGGAACAGGGATCCCATGAGCAAGCAGGCTAGCTGGCCTAGCTGAATTGCAAGCTCTGGAATTAGCAAGAAATCAGTAGAGTGATCAAGGAAGACACCTGACATCAACTCGTGGCCTTTTACTCATAGCTGCATGTACTCACACACATGTAAACACACACATCCACATATGAATATACACATATACATATGGACACAGGTGCAAATGGGAGGAAGGGAGGAAGAAAGGAAGGAAGGAAGGAAGGAAGGAAGGAAGGAAGGAAGGAAGGAGAAGAAGGAGGGGGAAATAAGGGGAGAGTGGGGAAGAAGAGAGGGAGGGAGCAAAGGAGGGAAGGGGAAAGGAGGGGGGAGGGAAGGAGAGGGAAAGGGAAGGCAGACTCCCCATCAGCCAACTGTAAGTCCTGAATTGAGCAAATGTCTCCTTGATCACACTCCCACTCAGTGTGGCAATCCTGGGATTCTGTTGGCCTAAGGCTTCCCACTTTGTGTGGAAACACCCAACCATCATGTCAGAAGTCCATGCATGGTCTTCACTGCACCCATCTGCCTGGCTCCTTTCTCAGTCAATGAATGTCCTCAGAATTCATGTTGGTGAAACAGAAAAGCAAAGTGATACAGTCAGGAAAAAAAATGTCGTCCTACTCTGTTGCTTATTTGGAATCAGGCAGAACTCCCTGAGGTTGTAGGTTGTGGGCGATCTCAGCGGCAGCTCTCAGGCTACTGTAAACAGTAGATGCATTTGAAGGACTCTGCTGCATAGGCGTATACCTTAAGGCAACTCCAAGTGTGGCTTAGAAAAATAGAAGGCACTGCCTGCGCCTCCTTTGAGATGGGAAGACCTGGCTGATCTCACTGGAAACACAGCAAGTCAAGATCTCCACTGGTCTCATGGAGACTCCTGGCTGGTGACTTGGTTTCAGATAACTGGCTCTTTCCAAGATGAAATTAGCTTGGCCTTGCAATTCTTTTAGGCTAAATGCTAGCCTAACTCCTTCTGTTTTTCTTAAATAATACCATCTCTTGCTTTAAAGAGAAATTATGTTGTATAAGAAAGAATTTAGAAAGCATTTCAAAGCCATAAGAATCTATCAGCAGGCATTCAAACAAACAAATGATTTGTTTTGAGTTTCTCAGTATAATTACTGCAACTGAATATAGAGTGAGATGCTGAGAAACTAAAGTAATTTACTCTGAACGGCCAATACGGTTTAATGAGTGGGGACAGGGTCTTAGGTCAGCAAAGATTACCCCATCTAACCAGACAATTTCTCCAGGAGACTGGGATTATGGAAATAAACTCACTAGACACTCACTTATCCTTCATTCTGCTCAGACCTCCCCCCTTTGGTTTTAGGAACCAGTGATTCTTCTGTGGAAAACACAATGACATTGATACTGCATTTACTTAATACCTTCAGGTCTATTATGGAGAATCAAAATCAGCAGCAGATTTACTCCCAAGCCGGAGGATACATTTTTAGTCCAGAGTTTTGCAAACAATGGTTTTTCAATGAGAGTATGCTGTTCATTCATATGCTTAGTTTCAACTGAGTGAAAGAAATAAGGATAAAGTGGATTTCAAGGTTTAGGAGAATGCGACGCAGAGGCAGAAATAGAAAGATACTTTGATTTATTATAGGGTTTTTCTGAACATACTTTCAAGGGCAAATGCCAGGTCTTCGGGAAGAGCTCTTACCCGGGTCAGGGATGCCTGCATCTTGTGGTTTCAGTCTCTCACATTCTGCTTGCCTGAGTCCTCATTATCGTCTCAAGTTTCCTAGGCACCACACAGCCACTCCAACTGCTGTATAATCAGCAGCAGATGCCCACAGGGAAGGGAGGACCATCCCTGCCCTCCCGTTAAGGAACTGTTCACAAGAAGGCTACGTCAGAAGGCAAACAAACAGCGTTGGCCGCGGTCCTGTTCCACTTCTAACCTCTTGTGATCTTTGGCTTCTGTTCAGTAATGGCATTTATTTTGACTTCATTAAAAACGTGTGAGATGGAATTTCACATAGGTCTGAAGTTCAGTGATTTACAGGCCAGATACAGCAGAGGGTTGCCTTGGAGTTCATAACAGTTTGGGTTTGGAAACCCTAGTTTCCCTGCAAAGGAGATAACAAACTCCCCTCGTATTTTATTTGCAACTTATACTGACAACCTAGAACATTGCACCACAGACCCTTTCCTCCCCCTTTCCCATCTTTTCAGCTACTCCGTGAATGGCTTGGGGGCATCTCAGGTGACCTCATTTGTTCACTTTTGGAGATCTGACTGAAAGCTCCTAGAGGTGACAGTGACGACAAAGTGTGCTGTGTACAGGTGTGAAAGTGTTGTGGTGAATTCCACTCGTTTGTATAAAAGGTATATTTATACAATAACAGCCAATAGCAATTAAAAATCAAACACACTGGCCTTTAACTAAAAGGAGAACAAACTGATGGAGTCTTATGCAGGGTAACTTAATATATCATCTAACAAAATTTAAATTCAAATGGTTTCACCTTAGAGATTCAGTTTTTCTCAACCTATTGATAGAAGCACATAGATTTGACCAAGATTTGTCTAAAATGTTCACTGGGATATTTATAATAATGGAGAATTTTATGGAGGTTACCATAAATAAAGCAGCAAAATAGAAGATAAAGTGCTTCAGGTTGAAGTAGGCAAGCTGCTGTTTTCATGGGCGACTATGAACGCTATGAACCTTACTTGCCCAGTCCTGTGAACCTTCAATCCAAGCAGAACAGCTCCTATTAGATATGTCAGAGAAGCTCCACCGTGCCTACGGGCTTACCACTGTGCTCACGTGCAGTTTGCAAAGAACTCATCTCTAGATGTGGTTTTAACCCCTTCCATGATAGAAACCATCATGGCCAGTGTTTCTTTGTGCTTGCTGCTACCCCATGCAATGGAGAAACCTTCTAAACTGCTCCACTGCCAGACATGTAATGCACCCATTTCCCGGATCTTACCAGGCTGGTCTCAGGCTGTTACCTCCAACAGTATAAAATTCTTCTTTTTTTTTTTTTAATAAAGATTTATTTATTATTATATGTATGTACACTGTAGCTGTTTTCAGACACACCAGAAGAGGGCATCAGATCTTGTTACAGATGGTTGTGAGCCACCATGTGGTTGCTGGGATTTGAACTCAGGACCTTCGGAAGAGCAGTTAGTGCTCTTAACCTCTGAGCCATCACTCCAGCTCCAAAATTCTTTAATATCACTTTATTGTCGAACATGTACCAAATCCCCAAAGAAAGATGAGAAAACTCAGGCTTAGAAAAGTTAAATGCCTGAACCAACTCTGGGTATATGACCAAAATGGAAGAGAATCAAGATTAACTTGATAATGGGCAGATTTGATGGATGAATGAAGCCATTATATTAGAAATGGAACATGGAACTTGAGTTGTGTTCTGTGGGCAGGAGTGAATCGAGGGCCAGCTGCAGCAGCTGTGGACTGCATATGCCCAGCTGCAGCAGCTGTGGACTGCATATGCCCAGCTGCAGCAGCTGTGGACTGCAGATGCCAAGCAAATGCCAGCAGGAGCACTAATTAAGGAAGAAGATACAGCAGGGATCTGATGATTTTCTTACATTCAGTGTGGGCAGAGGGAGAAGTGAATTTTGCAAGCTTGAGTTTTACGTATCTAGAGTTGGAGCTGCCAACAGTGTCTGCCTCACAAGGGCATTGATAACAAAGGCCATGATCTAAGACTCTGCAGCTGAGTTCTGGGGAAGTGGAATGAGTCTTTCAGGACAAGACGTTCTCTGGGGAGAGGCCAAGGGTATATCTTCATGTCTTCCTATTATGGTCACCTGACCTCACTCCATCAGAATTTTCTCTACTGAAACCACCACCACTCCAATCATGCCCTTTCTTCTCATTAGTAGTTGAAGCAAAGTCCCTAAAAAGTCTCCTTAGGTAACTATTTCCTTGTTCACTACTTTTACTACTTCGAGAAGATAACTCTGAGGGATGGCTCTGAGGGATGACTCTGAGGGATGGTATAAATGGTATCTGTGCGGTATCCAGAAGATCCGTTTATTTGAACAGATGAGGAAATACGCGATCTGTTTTTAACTGTCCAGATAGAAAAAGAAATGCTCAGATTGGACATATATTAGCACAAACTTATGGCTTCCTATTAATGGGTCCTATATTTAGAGGAGCAAATCTATTTGAAATTCAGTATTGTATGGTTTATACAATAGTGTCACAGTAGTGAGTACTTATGACTGTCAGCATCCTTATCCCCTGAGGCTTCTCACAGTCAGACGCCTAGACCTCCACTAGTGAGAACTGGCCTTGTGGTTTGTCTCTACCCATGCTGACAGTTCACCATCTCTTACTTACAAGAACTTTACAACTAACTGCTTTAATAAATATAAACACTGTCACTCCAGAAAAGGAATCACCCACCACTGTGCGGATGTCTTTGGCTGGTATCAAAGAAGAAGAAGAAAATGGAAGACAGACAAATGAAAGACTGAGAATGGGAGAAACAGACCTCAAGCAGAAAAGGAACCTTTAAGAATAAGTCAACAGGAATATGTTTTTAAACACGCATGGCTTCTCCCTAAGAAAAGGAAATTTATTAAGTCAGTTGAGAAATATAAGCCTTGAATAGAATGATACCAGCAGAAATGACTGGCAGGGACCTGGCAGGAATGTTTCTGGTGGCAGTGTTGATTTCCTTTCGTGCTGGCAGATAAATCTCTGAATTATATAAACTGTTCCAGACAGCACAGCATCACGAGAGGTTTCTCAAGCCTCTACTGCCTAAATCTGGACTTTGCAATGGCAGGGTTACTTCAGTCATGATGGCAAGGCATGGATTCCTCAGTGGAGACTAGCAAGCGCCACTCAGCAGCGCATTCAAAGGATAACATTCCATGTCTGAGTCTTCCACGCAGATGCTGATATACTAAAAATAAGCCCATTAATAGAGCACTTAAAATAAATGAGCCAAAGGAGAAGTGACCCAAGTTCATTTAAAAAGCCACCAGAGGTCGATCAACAAGCTTCTGCGAGTTTTCTTAGGAAAACTGTAGCTACCCGCCTCAAGGATGACTGAGTGATAAACCCAGCAGTGGGCGCCCTGACTGGGATCGCCTGCTCACGGTGCTGCAGGCGCGAGAAAGGGCACCTCAATCACTGCTGTGGGGATAGAAAGAAGCAGCATCCGTAGCAACTTCTAAGTACGCGGGGACAAAGTTGCCTGCTTGCGTTGCCATCGTGATGACAGTGGCTTTACGGTCCTCGCGGTCTGCTTCGGGCTGTAAACTAGACATCCAGAGTGGGTGATTTGTGAGGAATAAAGGGTGGATCTAAAGCCCTGGAAGTGGAAGACCAGACAGCTTAATCTGGGAGGATTCCTCTGGGTCGTGGTCCAGGGAATCCCATGCCAGGCAGGTGCGCAGTCTCTGTGTAGCTCGAGTCTCTGCGTTCCATTCCTTATAAAGGCACTGATACTATCACAAAGCCCCACCCCGATGAGCTCATCTGACACTGATTGCCATCAGAAAGGCATTTTTGTCTCATTTCCAAATACTATTAATATGTGGCTTTGGGGATTAAGTTTTCAATACTTGATACTTAAGGGGCACATTCATACACTTGATAGTGATTGATATCCGACTATGAAACCTAACAATGAGGGTTGGGAGATGGCTCAGTGAGTAAAGCACAAGCATGAGGACCTGAGTCTGGATCCCCCCAAACCCACACAAAATCTGGACACAGAGGTGCTTTTCTGACAGAGATAGGGGGGTGTCTGGAGCCCACTGGCTAACTAGTCTCAAAAAATATAAGGTGGAGATTAATTCAGTGTCAACCTCTGTCCCCTAGATTGCTTATAAACACACAATATCACACACACACAATATCACACACACACACACACACACACACACACACACACACCACAACAAAACAAAAAGCAAAAGCAAAATCTAACCACAGGACTTGAGGTGGGTTAGGAAAAGCAGGAGCTGCCCAGTTCCTCTTTACCTTTCTTTCATTACAAGCTGAACAGTGTTTTCCTCATTCGTATGATGAATTTAATGAGGACCCAGAATATATTAGAAAATGAGATTTTAATTTTTAAAAATTGAATAATGTTTTTAGAGACAAGTTGTCATGAGTTAGCCCTGAGTAGCCTGCAATTCACAATGCAGACCGTACTGGCTTCAAACTCATAGCGATTTTCCTGCCTTAGCCTCCTAGTGCTGGGTTAAAAGGTGTGGGCCACCATGCCAAGCAAGTCAAGGTCTTTAAGGAAATAATTAGATTAAAATGGGGAACATTTGTGTCAGTACAAATCAAGCATAAAGAGGTGACATTAGGATACAGAAACTCAGGGAAGGTCATGTGATGACACAGGTTGAAGCTGCCATCTTTACCAAGGAGAGAGGCCTCAGGAGGAAGTAGTCACACTCACACTGATCTTGGGTCTCCAGCCTCCAGAAGGCAAGTCATCAACTTCTATTATGTCACCTGGAACTTCTTAAATGTCTTCCACTCACAAATGCTTCCTGCTTGAAATTTTTACACGGCCCTGGGTATATGGAGATAAAAATAGAGTGCACAACCCTAATAAACCACAAAGATGTTTATTTCCAAACAATTCCTTGGTGCACATCTAAGTTTACCACTTGTTAATGATGAAGGCACGTTTGTGGACTATGAATGAAGGGATGTGCACACTCAGAAAAGGGATGAATGGGCTTTTCCCTTCCAAATTCAAACTAACGCCTGTGCCGGCAGGCAGCCTCCCTCAGACAGATGTGTGCTTCGTGGCTCACACGCCTCAGAAGCAGCTGATGCCTGGAGCTGGCTTAGCTCTCCTCTTGAGAGTCAGTCAGTCATTTGAATTAGTGTCCTGTCAAATGCCCTCGGCTTTGTCTTTCTCATGACCCCATAAAGTGGGTGCTGTCAGTCTCTTAGGGGCCCTGCTCCTTCCCCTTCCGTCAGAGCTCTGGGAAGTCCATGGCTGGTGTCCGGAGGAAAGGGTATTCTTAGTTCTGACTAAGGCACTGAGAACGCTCAAATAAGAGCCGATGGTGTTCTAATGAGGAGCAGATGAAGGGCACAAATGCCTAAGCCAAAAATCCGGGAAAGCTGAGAAAAGAAAATACCAATATTGCCAAATCTTTCTGAGCTCCAAGTTTAAAAGCATGCTCAGTCTGCTTGCTGGATTCCTGCAATGACGCCTACTGAGGAGCTCAGAATCATGCAGACTCGAAAGAAATAAAGTTAATCAAGAAACCACTACTCTCAGATAGGTTCGCCAAAAGGGATGTCTTAATTGGCCAACACTTTAAGAAAATCTTCTGCAACAACCAAAACCCATGACTAATTACCATGTGTGGCTGGGTGGGGCAAAAATACAAGGCAGCTAAAAGCCAGTGGAGAGTGTGATGTCTTTGTTCCCATTGTCACAGGTCATTCCTTTACTATGAGGGCCCTGAGCTGTGACCTATGAGCTAAAAGAAATCGCAGAAAGCTCAGTTCTCTTCATTTGAGGATTCTCGCATGGCCTCCAGTCCCTGATAGGTGTGTGTGTGTGTGTGTGTGTGTGTGTGTGTGTGTTTGTGTGTGTGTGTGTAAGAGTTAAACACTGTCATGAGAAAAACGGATGACTAAACCAAACAAGCTCTGTGCGGTTTCTTCTCTCCTTCCTTCACAGGACAAACAGTGAGAGAGGGTGCACATAAATCCCTATAATGTGACCCCAAATCTCCATGTATCCAGCAGTAACACTGGCTTCCGTCAAATGACAGAGGAGAAAATAGATGGGCAAAATCCCAGGCTGTCTCTTCCTTTAAACCCAGCCTAAGTCTATCTCTGGCTTAAATTTGAGAGCAAAAACCAGGGCTTGCAGAGTGCTAATTGCGGGAGGGGGCAGCTGCCATCCAACATGTGTTAATTAAAGACGCAGTTAGCTGTGAAAAGGGGAGAAAGAAGGAACTGATAAAGGTAGCCCCAAGACTGTCTTCAAGGCACTGACGTGCATTTTAGGTTAAAGTGGAAGAATTGGGGTGGGGGTAAGAGATCTGCAAAATTAAGCAGTCTGCTGCAGGTGTGGTCTGGTTGGTCCTCTTTCAGCTCTGCTTCTGCATTGTGGTCTGAATTAGTCATCGTCATCCTATGAGGGGAGCAATCTGGTTCTCATGAGGTGGTCACTTCTGCTCCAGGGTCCAGCCTCTCTATAGCAGACAATGGCCCTCACGTCTGTTTGGTGGCAGTTTAGTCCTTAGTCATAAGGTGTTATTTATTGATCAACCCTATTGTTCCCAGGATCTAAAGTGTCTACAAATGTCTAGACAGTTTTAAATATGGTTGGGGGATCTGGAACGGGGCGAGGGAGGTACTCTGATAATAAGATAACCATGGAGACAGGTACAAATGAAGGAGAAAGGTCGGGCTTTTTCCTAATCCCAATTACCTTGTGGGACCAAAGAAGGAGATGGTACTTTTTTAGCCAAAGCACTTTCTAAGTACTTGCTGTACCACTACCTCAATTCCCAGACTTTGAATTCTAGAATTTCCCCCCAGTAGTTATAAACTTTGGCTAAAATGAATTATACATTCTTTAAGAAAATATTCTTTAAGCATCTCTGAATGTTCCAGATCCCCCTTCTCTCAAATAAAAATTAAATTTACTAGGAAAGTGCACAAAATTAAAGGTAAGTGGAGAGTTCCATATACCTTGGGGTATTCACTTAAATTTACCCTGACTTATGTCTTTACTTACTGTTCTTATAAAAGATCAAGTTATACAAATCACTATTGTTTGTCTGAGAAATTATTTCAGAAAGTTTTAAAGGGAGGAGGTTCATTTATTTTTTTTTTCTTTTCACCTCTAAAAGTTCTACAGATGGAAAGAAAGCAAAAATTTGGTCATGTTTATAAACTAGAAAACATGTTGAAGATCTAACAGCAGTCTTTTATGATAGTGTAAAATATATATTTTGTTTCCAAACAACCTTTAAAGACAGGAAAATCTTCAGGATGATGCGGTTTGCCTTATATGTCAAAGACTGAGAGTTAGCTGGCAGCCCCCACAAAACATCAGGATGCTGCCGGTCACCGTAGAGACCGGCAAGATGAGGATGTGAGGGCATTTAGTACCATCTCCAACCTGGGGAGAAGGGAGGGGCTAAAGATAAGTTGGTGGTCTGAGGACAAACACTTAACCAATCTTGGTTTTCTAATGAAGCTTCCATGAGAACTCAAGAGGCCTGAGATTAGAGGATCTCTGGTGGCAGAAGGCTTGGTAGTGCTGGCAGGGTGTGAAAAAGTAAGGCCGTGGGAGCTCTGAGACTCTTCCCTACGCATCTTAGTCTCTGTTTCCTGACTTGTGTGGACAAAAGCAGAGGTGTGGAAACCCTGCTCACAGTCTGTCTGCCAGAAACACAAACGAGACAATTTGAGGCGTCTGAAATATGTGAGGTCAGTCCTGGGAACTGAGTCTGCAGTCTGAGGATCTTGTGTCAACTTCAGGTAGACAGTGTCCAAATTGAGTTTAATGGCAAGATACATTGCTTGAAACCCTACGTATCTGAGCTCACAGAAGTACTATGTCCCAAGAGCATTAAATAAACTATGGTGTGCTATTCTCAGAGAGACAGATCCATCACCAGGATGCAAGGAAAGTAACCCAGCAGTTAGATGTTCATTTGCGACCCATGGGTGATTTGATTGAATTACCATGTTTTCTAAATTAAATTTTAGGCCAGTTTGTATTGAGCCAATCTATCCAACACCAGCATGACATTGCATAAAATTCCTGACACTTCTAAGCAAATGCTTTTGTCTAGGTCTCCTTCTCTATCATATGTACATTTAAGTCTCTTTCAAGTATATAAAAAAAACAGAGAAATAGTCCTCTGTTCTGCTGTAAGAGCTGAGGCACTTGGCCCTCGTGCAGACCAGTTTTAAGCTGCTTTCTTCACAGAGCTGTTTGGGTTAGGAGGCGGGAGCTGACTTTATGTAATGCTGAAGAGAAGTCAAGATCTGGGCCCTAGACTGAAAACTCGCTGACACTTCAGATTCTGTTATGGCAGATTTTTTCACAAACCTTCAATCTCTGAATGTAAATAACATTCCTCTGGGCAATGCAGAACTATTATTTAGGAACTAAGAAAACAGACGTCCCGAGCAATTGTTTTCGTGAACTTGGTTGGCACTACAGTACATGTTTTGCAAAAAGTCAAAGCAAAATTATTGACATGGGTACGTGTTGCTCAATGTGACTCCCCAAGCATTTGGGCAAGGTTTGCAGATACATGGAGATCAAAGTTGGAAGGGGTCATGTGGTTCTGCAAGACTTCAACAGTTTTGTTTCGGAGGTAGCAGATCAATGGTTAGTGCATCTTTTGTAGGTAGTTATTTATCTGAGATCTCACACAGTGACTTCTCACAGCAAAGATAGGGGAGATACATGGATGGGATTTTGGAAACAGAAAGACTCAGTCCCAGAAAGCATAACTACTCTGCCTGAGTCACTACTAACTCAGATTGTTAAACCCAGGCAGTCTGGCTTACAGAAATGTCACTCTTTCTGTGGTTTGACATTGTGCAATCTAATAGCCTTGGCACTTGTTGGGGAATGAAATCCATATAATTTTGATTAAAAAAACTTTTGTAATGGATTTACCTACAAACACATGGATAATACCCCAACTAGATGATATCTCCAGCTAGGAACAAAAATCTGCAATACCAGGAGTAGGCTATCTGTTTTTGTGCTATAACCAATACTCTTGGCTGCCATCTAGAACTTCACAGTATGACCCTATTGATGCTGTCATAGCAGAGTCACAGAACATGGAGAAATCAAGCTAGTTCCTCCTTGGAAGTTTCATTCCCACTGGCTAGTGGTCACAGTGCTAAAAGTTTCTAAGCATATTGCCAAGGGGAGAAAAATCTCCAATCTCACCTAGCTGTGAACCCTGCAAATTATAACAACAACTGGCCTGATAAGATATAGCCACTGGTATAATAGTGGTACAGACATTATGGAAGTAACCACTTTCTGCTAAAATATAAGACCTCCTCTATGAGATGAAACCTATATCTGGTACTGTTAAAGGGGCCAAGAACGTGTGACTAAATAGTTAGTGAAGAGATCAATGCTATGATTCTGCTAAATGGACATAGTATTAAAATGACTTCCAATGACATTGCTATACCCAGAGACCAGAACAACTTTCAATCTCATCAGAGAAGTTTCTCCTTATAGTAGATGCCAAGTAACACAGAGTTCCACTGAAACTTCCTAATGCGCAGAGAATAAAAGACTGTGAGGTGCATTGCCCCAAATGGAACTTTTATATGTTACACATTCCCCACAAGTTTCAGGGATCTTCTTGGGAGAAGAGTGGAAAAATTGTAACAGCCAAAAGTGGTTCACAGCATCAGGGAAACAGGGTTTTCAGACACAATAGAGAAGTTTCAGATACAAACTCACAATGACAATGACAGTATCTACAAGACTTGGGAAAGCTCCAGTCAGACAAAATCTCAGCATAGAGGAGGGAAATAGGCTTGAAATCTCACTGCTGGCTGATGAGATATTGCCCTCTGAAAGCTTCTGGGAGAGGAAGAGTTGGCTTTCTTTAATGATGTAACCACTGGTACGAAGATTACTTGCCAGGGCAGAACCCAATTCCAAGATGAGCTGGGCAACACAAACTGAACTAATGTGGGGCATATATAGAAGGAGGAGAAGGAGAAGGAGAAGGAGAAGGAGGAGAAGGAGAAGGAGAAGGAGAAGGAGAAGGAGGAGGAGGAGGAGGAGGAGGAGGAGGAGGAGGAGGAGAAGGAGAAGGAGAAGGAGAAGGAGGAGGAGGAGGAGGAGGAGGAGGAGGAGGAGGAGGAGAAGGAGAAGGAGAAGGAGAAGGAGAAGGAGAAGGAGAAGGAGAAGGAGAAGGAGAAGGAGAAGGAGAAGGAGAAGGAGAAGGAGAAGGAGAAGGAGAAGGAGAAGGAAGAGTCTCAAAGTTAAGTGGAAGGAAGAGGAAGGAGTAGGAAGGTGGCTATGTAAGAAGCTGGGCTCAAGTATGTTCAAAAGACATTGTATGGAGTCCTTAAAGAATCAATAAAAATGCTGTTTTAAAAAAGGAGAAACTAGTTTTGGCTATAGCAAAATGTACTATCCATTCCATGCCCATGGAAGTTCCTTAACCAGTCAAAGACTGTCTTCCCATGGCACAGTTGGTAAGAGGGGAAATAGGTGATAGCTAGAAAATTGAGTGCTGCTCTCTGCTCATTCCCTGCATCTGTGTTTGCAGTCTCACCTGCATTACCACTGACTTCCCTCCTCTGCCCCTACACACATAGACTTCCAGGCCCCAATGTACAGTCTTCACTAGGGTGTGGCACTGGGACTTCAGGAAAAAGTCTTAGCCTATATAGGAAGTTGCCTGGAGGACCCAGTGAAAGGAAAACAGAATTTCCATCAGGTAGCAGTGAGGTTTCCAGGAACGGTTTACTTTAGGGAAGGAAGAAAAAAAAAACAACAACAACCAAATATCTCAGAAGCAGAAATACAGATAGGCCAAGTCTTGAAAAACTAAACAAACAAACGAACAAACAAACCACCAAAACAAAACAAAACAAAACAAAATGCAGCAGGTACCATCTTAAATAAGACAGCAAGAATGTGCTGTCGTCATTAGATCCCAGGAGGGCTAGGAAGGAGTTGTGACAAAGAGAGGTACTTTGAGGTGTCTTTTGTAGACTGCTTCTCTACACAGACTTCATCTCAAGTTTCTGCATCCCTTCCTCTTAACAAGCACAGAGACTACAGAAGCATGTGCTGATGTTCTCAGTCATGGAGAAGCCCCTACCCTGCCATCATCTTTGACAAGGTGTTGGAAGAATGCAATGGGAGAGCCCCAATGGCATTCTAAAAGGTTCTCATATATTATTTAATTGGAGGGTGGGGACACAAAAGGAGGCATTCTTAGAAAAGAGAAATGTGATGTGTATGTGTGGCGGGAGGGGTCGGGGTGGCTAAGGTGGCACACCCTAGGGTGTCAAATATGTTGGAAAAGGAGTGATGTAGGAAGGAGCAGTGAAGGGGGTGAGGGTAAAAGAAAGGAAGGGAAAGGGGGGACAGAGAATAGAGAAAGAGGGAAAGGGCATTGCAGAGGCAAAGTCATGACCACTCAATAGAGATAGAATGGGTACTTCGCTCTCAGGACTTCATCCCAAGTGAACTTTGCTGTCAGGATCAATCATTCCATCTCCCATGCTCATCCCCATGTCCCAGAAGAACAGGGGGAAATTTCTGTTTTACAGAAGAAGAAATTATATCACAGGAAGAAGGCCAAAGCAAATGTGTTGAAATTGGTGGACAGTCAAGAAAATATTTGAAGGGGAAAAATAATTCTTTTAGGTCCCATGATGAATGCAATGAATTCAACTCCTCTGAGATTACTCACTGTGCTATGATTGTTCTAAAAGACGAAGAAAAAAATCATGGATTTAACCTGTACCTCACCTCACACATATGCACGTGCTAGGTGGATATAGCAGGAGTTTCAGAAGCAAACCAGAGGCAGAGCTGATTCATGCAGAAGTGGGAAAGAATGGACTCCTTCAACTCTACTCTCCTTCAGTGAGTGCTGAACTCAGCGTGTTTGTGCTATTATTTATCTGTGGGATAGGAGAAGGGACATTTTTGAAATGTTTGTATAAGAGGCTCCATGGCTTTGTAGCCTTCAGTACATATCTGCCAGGGCTGGTCACCATGAGCCCTGTATTAAGCTAATAGTCCATCAAGCTTCCTGGCAGAACACTCAGGATACAATATCAACTCATGGCAACCCGAGAAATGGAGAAACACAGGCAACTGATCTCTTCATTTTGCTCAAGACAAGAGACCTTTTCCGAGAATTGCAGATGGGGAGGGAGTGACATTGGACAAAAGGAGGGGTGTGTGTTGCAAGATGGGAAAGTGTTTGCAAGTCCCACTGGAGATCCTACCAGCTAGTCCAGGATCATGCCCGTTTCCCATCTCAAGGCATTGGCTCGTTCTGCAGTTTTAAGATTTAATGAGGAAGTCAAGCCCAGTGGGCGGTTTGCTCATTGCAAAGCCCACTGTCATGGCCAGGAAGAGCTGCCTGAGGGATGAGCATCACTTTATGGAGAATCTGCCAGCTTTCTTGGGGTAGGGTGCAGAGAAGGCCATTCATCTTGTGCCTGGTTTGTGTTTATTTTAAATGATTTCTCCATTGGCAGCTGTTTGTTTGTCCCGCCCCCCTCTCAAGTTTTCCCTTTTATGTACACATAAGAATGATTCTAGATGTAGTTTCTTTAAGGATGATAGTCTGGCTGAAGCCATTATGACATTCTTGTTTCACATAAAGACCATTATGATCATTGTAGATCCCAGAGTCATAGACTGTGATGGCACTTAGGGTAGGACATTAGCCAGGAGAACTTTCTCCTTCATCCTGTTTGAACCAAGGGAGTAACAGTCTGAAGTAGCCTCAAGTTGTTTGCTATTGTCTATCAGCTCCTTGTGCTGCCTAAGAAACTCCTTTAACTCCATGAATTCTGCTCAGCTATTGTGCCCACCAGTTAGCTGTAATGCCAAGAAAATAGGTCACTGCAAGACCAGAGACAAAAGTGGTACCTGCTTTCTTTACAGGGCGTTTCTCTGCATCTGCAATCATTACATTTATTTGGGAAGGAAACTGTGCAAGGAAATGGGAAGGATGGGGATGACACTTGATCCTCTAAAGACGGTGTGTGTGTGTAATGAGCAGTAAGATGTAATATCTTCAGAGATGATCCACAACCCCATGCCTCACTGTTGCCGTGGTAATGTGGGTCTCCATGGCCTGGGAACCAGAGAAATATTCATTCATTTAAGAGGCATCTTAAGGCCCTGTTACTGGTGGTTGCAGGATTCTTAAGGAGTAAGAAGGGGTTGTGGATTAGTACCTTGTATACATTTATTACAACAAAATACTTGTTGCCTTCATAATGGGCATTGGCTTTCTTGGCTCGGAGGACTCTCAGCCAGGAGACCTTCTTTCCCACCATAGTCCTCTATGGTCACTTTGGTCCAAGTAGATATATGATATATAAACAGTCTACAAACAATACTCGCTCCTGCCTCCATCACTCACCCATGCCTTCCCTTATAGCGTCATGGCTCACCCGCTACCTAAGCTCACTCAGGAAGACAAAATGCATACCATGAAGGAAGAGCCCTAGAGATACAAAGACATAGAGTGTGTCATGAAAACCTCTTCACAAAGAAAAGACTGATATTCCCTATAAAATGAGTTATAGGGTGTATCCAGTAAACCAAATTCAATGCTATATAAAATGTTGGCTATGCATCATGGCCAATGATGTGAAGTTTAATCCAGAAATATAGACTAGGGCTAGCATTATCACTGTAGCTTTCCATACCAGTAATCCAGGAAAGAAAAGCCAGGTGATCATTTAAACAGACTTCATTCCCCACCCTCCACCGCCAGCCTGCCCTCTCTCCTTTCTTTTCTCTCCTTCCCTCCCTCCCTCCCTTTCTCCCACCCTTTTGTTCATTCTGTATTGCTTATTTTGTTTTATAAAATCTTACATCCATTTATAATAATGTCTCGGTAAAAAGAAGCAGGAGAGAAATTTCCATCTAATTAAGAACAAGCCTAAAGCTATTCTACCAATTAATGGAAAAATCGGTGCTTTCCTTTGGGATCAGGACAGAAACCTGAGCTGAGGTTTCTAGCCTGAACATCGGTGGTAGAAGGGAGAACGAAAACTTTTTAATACTGGGGATTGAGTCCAGGACACCATGCATTTAGGCATGCACTGCGCCACTGAACTGCATTTTCTGCCTTTTTGATTGTGTGGGTGATCTTACCAACTTATTCAGAATGGCTTCACGCTTGCCTGACCCTCTCAGAAAACTGGAATTTCAGTAGTTTTGTTTTTGTTTTGTTTTGTTTTTTATAGACTTTAACCACTGAGTAGAACTCTTAATGGAATCCACAGCAAGTGACTAGAACTAATAAGAGATTTAACTAAATTTGTAGCATACAATGTAATATCTAGAAGCCAGTTGTATTTCTATATGCCAATAGCAAATATAAAATATTTCTATTTACAATATCAAGTATATTAACTATTTGGTGACAGATTTGATGAAAGATATAAAAACCCAATATATGAAGATTTAGAAAATACTATTGAGTGAGAATTTAAAAGGAATAAATAACTGGAGAGGTATAACTTGCTCATATTAGATGGGTATATATTGCTGGCATGATCTGTATTTAAAGCATCCCTTATTGGCACCTGTGTGTAAATGCTTAGTCCTCAGCTGGTGGAGGCTATGTGGGGGAGGTGACAAAACCTTTAGGACCTGGGGCCAAGCTGGTGAAACCAGGTCACTAGGCACAGGCCATTGAGAGTTATATTCCAGGCCCATTTCTAGGGCCGCTGTCTGCTTCCTCATAGGCTAAGGTGTGAGGGACCCCTCCCCCACTCACCCTTGCTGCCACAAATGCTATCAGGCCTTCTCTTCAATGTTGGATTGAAACCATGGGCCCAAATAGCCCCCATCTTAATTTTCTTCTGTCACAGTAATGAGAAATTAGTATGAGGCATGCAGCTGGTCCTATGATAAACCCAACCACGGAGCTCATAGGTCTTTGAAACCATAGGAGGGATGTCGAAGAGTTTGAAGCTGAAGGCTAGAATGCTGGAATACTATACTCAGAGATCAGTGGGCTATCCTGGTAGGCATTAAGAGTATCAGCATTCTGATAGAAATGGGGACAAAAGAGACTTATGATCATGAAATTTCAGAGGGGGAACAATGAGTCTCTCATAAATTGGACTGGAGGTTACTAACCCATATTACATTGCAGCAAAGAACAGATAGCTGTATTCTCTCTGCATCCTAAAATTCTGAGCAGTGAAATTTAAATGTAGCAAACAAATTCGTTTGGTGTAGGAAATTTTAAGGTAGCATAGCATGTAGTCAGTGGCATGGTTATTACTTGCTGATTTTAGACAGATTTGTAGTAAGAATTCAAAACAGAAAGTAGTTGAAAGATCTAGAGAATTCAGTCTGGTGAGGAAAGATGCTTGCTGTTGTTTGAAGCTGCACACCAAACAGCTTTAGTTGTTGGAGATATTGGTACCAGTAAAATGAAACTATAGACTTTGCACTAAGACAATAGGAAATGTTCCTTAAGAGCAAGACTCTATCCTGTCAAGGTTCTAAGGTAGAAAACAGAAAACCCATTTGAAGAATTTTCATTGTAAAAGAATCACAGTGTAGGGTTGTCCTAACTGAAGAGGACAAGCCTATTCACTTTGTTCTACCTTTCCCTGATTCAGCCATGCAGCTATTCATAGATTACTAAAGTTATGGTCTGAGGGAGCTGGCTGAATCCATCTCTGATTGCAAGAGAACTTGGTGTTGAATATGTGGTAGGTGCTCATTTTGCATGCATGCAAAATAGAGGAGTTAGAGAGTCATGGGGGTTATGGCAAAGAGCCAGAAACAAGCCTTTGAGGCCAGGCAATGTGTAATAGGGTTGGCATCTCTGTAAGGACTCTGAGTAGACCACTTCATGAAGCTGTGAAGAAGCTTAGTATCAGGAAAGATTCTAGTATTTGAGGGATTCTAAGAATGTGAGATGTCTGCTGCAGAAAGCTTCAGGAACTGAACAGGGCTGTCTCAAATGAAAAATAAAAAGAGCCATGTGTGCTGTGTACAGCATGACCACCAGGTGCTTAAATGATGCCACCAGACACTCAGATGTTGGGTGCCGATCTCTGGGCTCTGGTGCTTTTCTGGCTGGTTTGGGGTTTACGTGAGTCTTTCTGGTCTTGCTTTGCTATCAGCGATATCATTCATTCCTCCTCTTTGAAGTGGAAGAGTTTTCTCTGAGAGATTGTACATCAGAACTATATGACTTGTAAACATTATAGAAAAATTATAGTCTTACAGTTAAGTGTTTGTCTTGAGTATCAGAAAAGATTCCTTCACTCTTCCAAATGATCCAGGCATTTCACCCCTCGGTATTTGCTTAAGGAGGCAAAAAACTATATCCATATAAGAAAGTACACGTGGATAGTGATAGCAGTTTTATTCATAATCAGCCAAATTGTCTCAGTGGGTGAAAACATAAACAGACCGCGGTAAGCCAAGGCAATGGAATATCATTCAGTAGTAAGAATCTAGTTTTGAAGGCATCGCAACACATGAAGAATCTCCAGTGGGTATTACTACGCAAAAGGAGTCAATTTAATTCCAACAACGTGGCATTTGGGGAAAGCATTAAGTATGAATATGGTAAACGGATCTGTGATTGGCAGACCATTGGAAGTGGGAGGAGCTAACAGACATAGCCAGGAGGGATTTTTAAGGCAGTGAAACTCTTCTGTGTGATTCTTTGATGGTAGATACATCGAACGCATGGATTGAAAACCCATAGCACGTACCAGCCCAAGAGTGACCGACCCCTCATGCGAAGGAAAGACTTGAAGGGAGGAGTTTCTGAGGGGAGCTCATCAGCTCTTCAAAGCCACCGCTGTGGTGGTGTTGATACAAGGAGAGGTCGCATGAGTGTATGGAAAAATGACAACTTCTCCTCAGTGAACCTAAAAGTGCTCTAAAAATGCAATCTATCTCAAAAGTAAAGTAAAACAGAAAGGAAAGGGGAAGGAGAGATGAGGGAAAGTGGGAAAGAAAATCTGAGTGGGGGAGGGGAGGAAGACAAGCAACTGAAGAGTGATTGTCTAAAGATGATGGAGGCCTGACTGGGAGGTCCTGCTGGAAGCCATTACAGGAAACCACCACACTGAGGCGGATTAGCAGGGCTTCATGTTGCTGATAGGTAGGACGTTCACCAGGGCTTAAGTAGAATGGGCTCCTCATTTCCCTAAATCTCCACAGGGCTTTCTGAGGACAATGTCATCTATACTGCTGGCTGTGGTGGGGGTGTTCTTTAGATCATGGCCTGGCCCCTGAATGAAGCTGCAAAGCTCTCTCATCTTTGTCTTGCTCACCCCAGCATTCTCTCTTGTATGAGAACAGCTGATGTCCTTGCTGTTTCAGACCTTACATATACAATTCGTGTGGCTGGAATGCTCTCCTCAGTCCTTTGTCTTACTCTCCAGATTTAAGGTGAATCTCACCGAGGAGGGAGCCTTTTCCTTCCCCTACACACAGGCTGCATTTCATTCCTTGGCTTCAGCTGCAAACTCTATTTTAGAATCCCAAGACAGCTGTAACAAACCAAAAGGTGAAGCTTGCCTTGATAATTTATCTCATTTGAAAACCACCCCAAAGCCCCATGTAGGTCTTTCAGTAAAAGCCAGTGCCACCTTCCTGGCTGGTCTCTGCTCCTTCCCCCGAGGTCCTCATTTACCAAGTCCCGGCCACAAAGCTCACCAGGTCACTTCAGAGAACACAAGACTTCAGCAATCAATCCACCTCTGCCCAGTTTTGAACCTGGGGGGCAGAGCAGAGTCTTCTCAGATTCTTCCTGATTCAGGGTTCACAGCCGGGTTGCTTCATTAAAGTGAGCGGCTGTAATTTTGAAATTTGAGAGCAAAGAGCAAGCGACCTCAACTGAGACCTCAACTGTGAAAGACAAACTCAATGCAACTCCCCACTGAGGCCTGCGGGTTCTTCTCTAATCCCACACGCTCAATTCCCAGAGCTGCCTCAAGCCTGCCTATAAATTACATTTATAGGAATGTTATCACATTGCTGAAAATTAATAAAATCCCCCTTGGACACACATCTATCCTGGTTTTGTAACCACGCAAGGAATGCAGTCCTATGGGCTGCTACTCATGTTTTAATGCTAGCCACCCAGGCCACTTAAGGCCCTGTTTCACTTTTTAGACTAAGAGCAAGGGACCTGCTCCAAATGGAACAATATTACACGAGGTCTCTATCTCAGCATCTATAAGGAGCTAACAGCTGGGACAAAGGATGCAGTAGTGTGTGGATGTTATTTGAGAGTGGCTGCTTAGCAACCAGGAAGCTGCTGCCTCCTCTGCTTTGCTACAGGACCGCTTTCCAGTGCATGGGCTTCTCCACCACTTTTCAAGCCATCCATGGCTTTGCTCCTGATCTTGGATAGTTAGGGAACCACCTCCAGGGCTGAATGAACCTCTTACCAGCTAGGGCTTGGGTAAGAGCCTTAGCAATGTAATGGAATGGCCTACTTGCTTCACCTAGGCCATGTTATGCTTTGCTCCTGATCTTGGATAGTTAGGGAACCACCTCCAGGACTGAATGAACCTCTTACCAGCTAGGGCTTGGGTAAGCGCCTTAGCAGTGTGATGGAATGGCCTACTTGCTTCACCTAGGCCATGTTATTCCCTGCTCTGGGGTGGGCTGCTGGGAAGTAGAACAAATTGACAAGTTGGCAACCCAGGGCTGCCCACTGTCTTTGATGGGGATCAGAGAAGTTATTTCACCACGAGAAACCAAATTCTGATTGCCCAAATGAACTGCAAGACTAAATCCGACCACACATCCCTCCCCCCATAAAAATCCTCCAGGGTAGCTGCTATTCTTGGGATAAAGATCCACATCCTTCCTGGCGAAGCCAGATGTGCCCTTTGCTCCACTCTGGCGCCTCCTCCTGTGGTCTTAGAATCTCCACATCTTCCTGGTCCCAGAAGGGCTGGCAGTCAGTCCCCCTGGGTTCCTGAAGCTATTTCCTTCTACACAGGTACATATGTTAATAAGCAAGGGCACATAAATAAAATTATGTGTCAATATATGCTTGGTAATGGCTTCCGGGACTCAAATTGAACTGAGGCTCTCCTACAGAACATCCCCTCTACCATGACACTAACACCTTAATAACTTCTCAGTTGTCTTTCAGACTCCAGCTATATGTATGTAAGCCATGTGCACTCCAGCAGAAAAGGGAAATCCACCCATGGGAGAATGAGGCAGAGTGGGTGGGAGTGTGTCGATGTCATACTCCACTGTGTGTGAGTCCACTGGGCCTGCGATAGCAAAACCCTACACAGCAGGGCTCTAACAGAAGTTTGGGAGACTGGAAAGCTGAGATCAAAGTATGAAGCAGAACTCCTGCTTCTGAATTAGATCTCCTTGGCTCACAGGTGGCTGTCCACACCCATTGTGTCACATGGTCATTTCTCTTTGTGCCCATGTCCTCATCACCCTTTTTCCTTTTTAATTAATTAATTAATTAGGTAACTAACTAACTTATGTCTATGTTTGTGTGCCTCTGGGAGGTTATGGGCTGTAAAAAAGTGTCAGGTGTGAATGGTGGGAACTGAATCTGGTTATTCTGCAAGAGCTTGGCTTCTCAGCTGTCTTCTAGTCCTTGATTAGCTTTCTTATAAGCGTGCCAATTATGTTGTTAGGATCTGCCCTCATGAACTACTTTTAATTTACATCACCTATTTAAAGACTCCCTCCCATCTTTAAATCCAGTCACATTCCAATAGGAATTAAGAAGTTCTGGAGATGAGGACACAAATTAATCTCTTAAGCATTATGGTTGGAGGAGGGCATTTTTTTCTTCTTGGTCAAAATTAAATCTCTTCATATGCAGCATGAAGGTGGGGATATATAACAGAAATCTTGTGGGTCATAGCTGGGATTTTATTGCTGTGAAGAGGCACCATAACCAAGGCAACTCTTATCAAGGAAACCATTTAATTGGGGCTGGCTTGTAGTTTCAGAGGTTTAGTCCATTATCATCATGGTGGGAAGCATGACAGCATCCAGGCAGGCAAACATGGTGTTGGAGAAGAGGGTGAGGGCTCTACATCTTGATACGAAGGCAGCCAGGTGGTGATTCTCTTCTGCAGGCAGCCAGGAGAAGGCTATCCTCTGCAGTGGGTGGAGCTTGAGCTTATATATGAGACCTCAAAGCCCACCTCCACAGTGACAACCTTCTTCCAACAAAGCCACAGCTACTCCAACAAGGCAACACCTCCTAACAGTGCCACTCCCTATGACCCAAGTGTTCAAACACACGAATATATGGGTGCCATAGCTATTCTAACCACCACAGAGTGTGAGAGTGATGGTCCTGCAGTGAAATTTCCACTGAGGATTTCATGCTCTGGGTCATTGAATTACCTGATCCCCAACGGAGAGCTAGGCTTTCCAATTCTGACAGAAGCTCCACAGGAAAATCTATTGAATTAATATTTTTTTCTTTGTATGATTTTAATTACATTTTAATTAAAATCAAGAGATAAAATTATGTGTATTGTGTTCAACATGAGGTTTCAAATCACATGTATACTAAATTACTATATTTAGCTTATTAAAATATGTATCACCTGACATAGTTGTGATGTTTGTAGTAAGAACATATTATATCCACTCATTCAGTATTTTTCAAGAACATATTACCATACACCATACATTGTAATTGGTTGTTACCACTATTCTTATACGGCAGATATTTTATTTTAATTTTTTATTATTTCCTTGTGAGTTTCACATAATATATCCCAGTTTTGCTTATCTTTCCATCCCCTCATATTCACCCCCCCAAAAAAATAACACATACACACACACACACACACACACACACACACACACACACACATACAACCCGAAGCATAGGAAGCATCTCATTGTGGAAGCTGTAGTATGTCAGACTCTCCCACAGTACATCCCTCCATCTACACATCTTCACCTGCAAATGCTGATTGCAGTGAGTCATGGGTCTGATTCCAGATCTCCAGCTGCTGTGACACCATCAACATTGGCCCCTCAGTGGGACTCCTCCCCGTTGTCCTGTTGCTGCCCTGTATCATGGCGATCCTCTAGCTTTGGATCAGGAGGCCTGGTCCCTTCATGTATCCCGACCATTTGCAGATGATATAGATTTGGGGATGAGTCAACTCAGAGCCCTGGATCGGGCCCTGGACTGAGGCTGAGCTGGTCAGTGAACTGGCTCTCCCTTATCCACACCATCAGAATAAGCTCTCCAGCAGTCCTCCGGCTAGGCTACCTGGTGCCATCGTAGGCAGAAAACAGGATCAGCTCTCCTGCTTTCATGCCCTCAGCCCAGCTCACCTGCACCCAGGCCTCCAGGGCCAGCTCCACTGTACTGTTTGGGTAAAGCAGAAGGTCCACTCTCCTCAGTGCTGCCACCAGGAAGAGGTTGGGCTAGCTCTCTAGGGTATCTCCCAGTGATGGGCAAGGCCAGTTCTGCGCAGCCCCTGCATATCTAGGTGGTCCCCTGGCAGCTTCCCTGACCAGAGACATTCCCATGTCCTCTAGTGGAAATATGAACTACAGTCATTGACATTCTACCCTTGCAACTGCATAGATAGCCACAGACTCAGACATGGCCTCAGAAGCAGTTTGGGATGGTATCTCACCGTGGCCCAGGTGTCAGGGCTGGCCATTCACAACATGCAACTCCTCTCCACTAGACTTTCCAGATGTGTAGAAAACAAATGACCCCACATCTTCTTGACTGGAGGAGACATCGGATTGCATCTCATGTTGTAAGGGAAGCTGCTACCTTTTTTTCTTCCCTTAACATGCTCTGCTTAACTCGTGATATTTTTAGTGAAAGACACACAGCTAGTCAGCCTGCACAAGCAGAGGACCCAGGTCACATACATGCACATTCCAATACCCAAATAAAGGCAGGTTTTAGAACTGACTCTGCCAAAAAGGGAGAGACGGGTATTCCAGAAAACAGTGAAAGTCCCAGAGCTAACCTAGATGGTCCCCCTTGTCTCCAAGATCCTCATAGCCTTCTCTGGGCCCACATGGTGCTTGCCATGGTTCATGGGGCAGTGGCAGAATGCCACCACTGTGTCAGCTGCCCCTCTAGAGTACTGTCAGGTCAACCAGAAAGTCTTGCCCATATTCCTGTGTGGAGGAAGTTTCACTCAAAGAAATGTCCTTGTCTTATCTCAGAGGCTCTAGAACATGCTCCAAAGAAAATGTTCTCTGCCTCTTACCATCTATCTAGGGTTTCTTCTCAATCATATTTGTGTCTTCTCAGAAAGGCTTTAGAGAAAGATGTCCTCCATCCCTGCTGTGGTGGGACCCAGGCTCAGGGTAGCCAGGAACTGGAAGTTCAGCTTCAGGTTGCACTGGGGTCTTTTACTGCTTCTGGACAGTGCCAAGCATAGAAAGACAGAAAGCCATTCTGTGGTTTGAATATGGTTGCTTCTCTCCAAAGATTGTAACTGAAGCTTAATCTTCATTATGAGCTATTAGGAGACAGATCCTTCAGGAGGTAACTCGCCTGCTCATGTGTTTGATGGATTTGTGGATTACGAGGTTGGCCAGTGATTTTGAGAGTGTGTCAGCTCTAAAACCATTTCCAATTGCAGCCTTTAAGCTTGGATTGGAGCCAACAGCCCAAAGCATAGCTCTTCTTTGTAATTTCCCAGTCTGTGGTGTTATGTCAGCAAGAGAAAATGGTCAGATTGTAAAGGATTTTGTATACCCATTACTATAACCTGTTTTTAAAATACATAAATTATCTCTAAAGCTTTCATTGGAGAAAAAAAATGATGGGAAAACTATTATAGAAACATCCAGAGATTTGTAAAGCACGAGAAACACAAACCCGGTGCTGGTTCTTCGGGAAAGGCAATGGGCTAAGTTGTTTTCTACATCACAAAAAGTCCACTCTGTGGCTGGGAATAGAGGCTAATGATTGTAATCTGGCAACTTGGGAGGCAGAGGCACAAGAATTGAGCTTGAGATAAGCTTGGGTTACATAATGAGTTCCAGGCCAATATAGGCTATAGAATGACATCTTATTTCAAGACAAATATACACACAAATGAAAAGTAAACCACCCAATCAACAAACAAGCAGTACAGTTTGGAAGTTTGGGGACAGCTAATCCCTGACTTTAAAAGTCACTGATCAGGGTATCTAGGCAGAAATGCTTGTCATTGCTTCTCACAGCCCCTGCTGTCTTGCTGAAGGATGATGGGAATGTGGACTTACCATTAATAACAGTGAGCGCCATGACCTGGGCCTCCACTTCCTCCAGAGCAGCCTTGAGGTCTCCCTATATCATGGGTGGGTGAGAAGGTTGCAGTGGCTGCTGCCCTCCTTCCTTATGAAGCATCCCCCACGGATGCCTTCCCTTCTACCTGGCTGGCCTAGAGCATCTGCGAACATCCCTGGTGGGTGGGACAGGTGCAAGCAACTGTGAGTCGTGACCTTCATGAGCGCCCAGTGGATACTCAGAACCTGGTTGAGCCAAGCGGTGAAGCAATCCTTTTGCTCATTCTGCTTCTCCCTAAGTACAATGACAGAGGCCAGGAAGCATGGCAGAGTGACTTAGGACAACTGTAAGGAGGCAGATGTCCCTCTGGTTTTAGTATTAGGCCAGGAGACCTTATATCTCTCCAAGTAGCCTTGGGCCCAGTTTCCAGGCAATGAGATTGACATCAAGGACACAAGAAGTTCCCTCCTACCTGAGGTCTGTTTCCAGAAACCCCTCATTTGTAATACCCCAGCACCAAATGAATGCACAAGCATGCAAACTTTCCTTAAAATGGTGTCTTTTCCACAGCGAGTGTCTGGTAGTCACAGACATGGTAGCATAGAGGTCTTGGGAAACCCCAAGAAGGCCAGAGTAAGGCCTAGGAAGGGGGTGAGCTCTGCCTAGTAAGCTAATGTGAATGAGGACTTGACTGTGAGTTCTCAGATCTGGGTGACATCATCCAAAAGGACAGCTCTCCTTATGTGGTTTCTACATGGTGCCTGGGTAAATGACTTCACAGCAGAAAAAAGGCCACCCATCCATTAGTGAAGGGGTGTTCATGGGGTAGCCATGTGGGAAAAGCCAGATGTGAAAAATATGGTTGTAGAAAAGGAAAGTGTACCAGCAAGTGGGAAGAAATGAGGTGATCCCCAGTCAGACACAGCCTCCTCAGGCCCTAGCAGATGTCCTCAGCACTAACCTAACAACAGGCACCTGGAAAGGGGGGGATGTTTTTCTTAGAGACACGTGACTTCTTCCAGTCACACCAGGTGAAGAGTGCAATATTTTTCCTTGGCACAGTTATCCGTTGGGAATGGTCCTCTACCTCATGACCTTCACCTACTTTGAAGAGCTATGACTTGTTTCCTCCAGGGACCCTGACAGCAAATGAATCATGCTGGGTCCTAGACTGTGTGGGTGACTGGTTTTGAGTATTCTCTGCCCCTTTATTCAGAATTTTGGATTTGGTGTAGCCACAGGTACCCAAGAGCCTCATATTCTTTCTTCGAAGAGCCAACTTGAGTGTCTACTCACAAGACAGTACAGAAGCCAGAGCTACTGAAGGAGGAAGTAAGGGTGCATATGGGTTCCATCACGAGGGCGCCTCATCTATGATTTTAATGCCTGAGAATGTTCAGGGCAATGCCACCCATCCTGGCTCTGGTCACAAAAACTGTTAACTTCCTGCGGCTGAGTGACCTGATGCAGGGAACAAGGTCTATAGTTCGGAAGATGGAGACCAGCCTTCCTGCCCTGTTACACAGGACTACAGACTTCACTCCAGTTGTCAATTTCCATTTGCCATCACTCTGAAACAGAAACATACAAATGTGCCTGTAGTGTGTGTGAGGGAGAGGTATGCCATGATGCATGTGTAGAAATCAGAGGACAATTCTCAAAGCCTTTTCTCTCCTTCCAGTGTAGACCTCTGGGAATTGGACGCAGGTTGCCAAGCATACTCAGCAAACATGTGTTCCTGCTGAATCCTCTCCCCAGCCCACATCGGTTATTTAAAAGCTAAGCATCTAAGGTGATGGTGGATTTGTTCATTATCTTGATTGTGGTGATTGTGATATAATGTTTACACACATCAAAACATCACCTTCACCACATGCAATTTCCCTCAACCACACCTAAGTAAACCTAGGAAATAAATGCTAACAATAGCAATGATCTGTTATTAGTTCCCATTTGTGTGCCAGGCTCTGTCCTAGGAATTCTTCCACCCATTGTCCTTAACTTTACATGCTGCCAGGAGGAACATGTCATGGTCCAAGATGTGATAATTAAGAAAACCACATCTCACAGAAGCCATGAGGCATGACCTGAGCCACAATTACTAAGCAGTGAATCCTGGTTTACTATTGTCTACATGCCCCAAAGGTTTCCTTCATGTGGAGTGAATCTCTTGGTTCCGGCAGGCCCAGTGGGGAGTGGTGGCCTGTCCTGTCACAGCAGCCTGAAGATGCAGTAACTCAGATGGA